>BJCM01063678.1:0-25914 GCA_018326385.1 Flaveria bidentis
TTAATGGTAATTGATATATGAGATAAGGCTTTATAGTTTGATAACCGATAAACTGGTCATTTCACTCCCAAGTTATTTAAAACTCCTCTTTGGGTTGTTCACGAGCAGAGCCAAAGCGAGCGGACCTTTGCTCGTGTTTAATTCGTTTTCAAACCGAACCGAGCCGATCAACTTGTTTACAACAAAGCAGAAAATCGAACGAGCATTTTTTAAGCGTTAAATTTTCGAGCGAGATCGAGCGAGCGCAAACGAGCGGCATACAGTTTATACAACCCAACTATCTTGTGTGTCATACGATTTACACTGCAGTGAATAAGGTTTAATGACTTAGAAAATCAGCCACATTTTATTACATAATATTTTCATGGATGCCAATACGTTGTGGCTGGCGATTAGGCTAAGTTTGTAGCCGATAAGGCAGAGAGCATATTGCAACGAACAATAACGGTGAGAGCGGAAAATGATCGTAAAAATATCTCTTAACGACTTAGGATTTCACTTTTATGTTTAATATAGAATTCTTTATTAGGTTGATTGATCAAATATGCATAAATATACTTATATATTTGTATATAATGGTTCAAATCTACTAGAGTGCTACGTATAAATTATATATGCATATTAATTCGAGCCGAACCGAACCGAACTGAACCGAACCGAACCGACTTTTGCTCGTGCTTGGCTTGTTTACAATCGAGAAAAAATTCAAACGGACATTTTTCGAACAAATTCCAAACGAACTTACAGCCTTATATTGAAAAGTATGTAGTTCAAATTTACATCCTTCTAATTTAGACCCTGAATTAATAAACTATTTATGTAACTCAACCTTTATTATTATTATTATTATTATTTTCTATTAGTCATGTTAATTCTTGTGCCGCAAAAATATACTAATATATCAATCGTTATCACGTGCAGGCGTCGGAAGGAAATATATTTTGTTCTTTTTATCAATTTTCGGGTTTAGCCTCTCTTTTATCCGTATTCAATCTGTCTTTTCTAATGCATTGATCCAAATATAAAATAATTCTTTAACGAGGAAGACAACCATATACCCTCTATTTTCTTCTTCTTCTTATTATTTTTTGTTTTTCGTTCAAACTTTTAGGTTTTCATTAGGTTTATTTATTAGATGAACTTATAGTCTAGTGGTAGTGTACGTGGTATTAAGACATGTAGTAAATGTATTTCTTTTAAACAATTGAAAGTCGTAGTCTTAAAAAGAACGTTATAAATTTTATAGTAAGTTTACAGAATGCGTGAGTTAAACGTAAAACAATTTAACTCATTTGTTAAGGTGTGGTTTCAAATCTAGCTTTTTAGGTTTGAGTGTTTAATAGGCGGAGAAACGACAGTCCAGCCGGAGTGGCCACCACCTCCGCCGTCTCCAACACCACCAAACAATTTCTTTTTATATTTTGGTGAAGAGGAGAAAACCTCTTATTTTCTATATATTCCGATGAGAATGAGAGACTTTGAATCAAAGAGATTGAGACCAAAATACCACAAAAGAAATTGTTGTGGCAGATGCTAAAACCACCGTAACCACTCTTCCTTTCCTTTGCTTTATAAATATTGTGTAATGTAATTTAATTTCGATCTATAAGTAAATTTACCTAACAAAACAATTTTTAATCAGCAACTGAACCTTTTATATGCTGTAGTTTAATAGTCATTTTTTAATTAGCTTCTAATAATCATTTATATAATTAAAATAGTTCAAATTTTACTTTTTTTAAACATTTAATAATTAGTTGTTTAATATTTATATATCCATATAAGATTTAAATAATATATAAAGAATAACAATAATTAATTATAAGTTAAAATAATTTATTAGCTGCTTAATAACTAGTGTAACTAAATATTAGATTATATATACACATACAATATTAAAATAATATTAACTGAGATTATATTAAAATCAATAATGCCAAAATAATATCTTAAAAAATTCATATCATCGGCGAAACATGGTTGTCTTCGACGTATCTCCAACAATACTGTGACACCCGGTATTCTCAGGTCACTTTTCGATTAACATGAACATTGTCTTCTGATACCACATTCGTGCATTTTATGTTGTTCAAATAAATACGTCATTTATTGCACAAACATTCACGAACCCTTCATGTAACGGTGATTCAGAAAAAATTACCGGATCGCACGTGTGTCTATCCCCGCACGTTGGTGATTTGTCAAAATAGTTTTCAAACAATCATAACTAGTGTGAAATTATGTTTTGTATGATTATGTGATTACATCTTTAGCTTAGTTGTGAAAATTAAGAATTTTCTGCCATTTACGCGTATTCACGTATTTTAGACTATTAAATCCTAGTTATTATAAATGACTTTGATTTATCAAAATAAATATTGTTTTATGTTATTAATGTTTATCTGATATTATGTGAGTATTTTGTTGTTTCGGCTAGAAAAATTTCAATCACATTACGTTAAAACGATTTTATAAAACGACAGGAGCGTTTCTTGTAAAAAAAGTATAAAACCCAACCCCCAACCCTAATCCTCATTTGCCGTCCCCTTCCTCTTCATTTTTTGAGCAACAAATCATACACACACAAAGCACACCTTCTCTGATCTTGTTATTGCATATTGGTTGTGATTTCAATCGTTTCTTGCATCAAACGCGTGCTAGGGATCATCATCTAAGCATTTCAAGTAAGTTTTTATGTTTGATTTTATGTTGTTTGATCTTCATGATGAACATGAACCCTAGATGATTCAAACAAGTTAAAACTTGAAATTGATTAAAATTAACAATGGATTGTGTATTAGTATTCAATATAATGATGTTTGTACGGATTAGTTTTATAAATTTGTGTCGTTTTGATAAAAACACCAAGACTTACTTATAAAGGAAATTTTAATTTGGGGATTATGTGGAAATCATATGATTTTGAAGAAATTGGATTGAATTGATGGTTCTAGGATGTTAATTGATGCTAGTGGATGAAAATTTATATTTTGAACTTTTGATATTGGCTCGATTTTCAAGTACTTTCCATTAAAGAAAACCTTTTGGGTAAGTTAGTTTTTTGATAATGACTTATGTATGTTTGATGAGATGTGATAAATGTTATATGATGTTTAGGGCATAATAATGGATTAGGGATAATCGAATGGTGAAAAACGCGTCTTATGAACATAATTGCTATTTACAGAAAGTTTTGTGACTTGATATGATGAATGTTGAATATGATATGTGTAAAACACGATATGATAATATGATTGATGTCAAAATGATCATATGAGCATGTTAGGAAACTTTTGATTAAATTTGTACAATGAAACTTTACATGAATAATTATTTGAACTATTTGAGTATGACTAAACATGTTTTTACCTAATTGAGACACCAATGGGTCATCGGGGTTAGTATGGTCAACTTTGATCAACAAAAGTCAACTTTGTTAAATTTGTTAAACATTTCTCGAACACATTTACAGTTGATGTTATTTGGATACAACATGGTTCATCTTGATCATTATGTAAACACATTCATGGAGCTATATTTGTTAAGTAACAATTAGCTTTCGGCTACACTTCATGTTTTTCCTATGCATTCTAGGGTGAGTCTTCATGATCTCACTTTTACCTACTTTCCTTTCTGGGAGAGAAGCATGCAAACTATTTATATTTATCGGGTATTACTATTATTGGTATATCACTTGTTACTATACTACAAATATTATCATGCAAGTCCTTACACACTCGAACCATTAATATCTAACTAGCGAGATAATTTTAAATAGTACTACTGGATCTGACAATTCCCACTCACGTTAGTCGTTCTAACTTGACTGCAGGTCGAACGAGTGTTTAAGTGACCTACACATTTGCCATTGTTCTGTGATAAGACATAGTGAAAGGCAAACCAACTCACAAATAGTCCACTTTGATTCGAAATGCTAAGTAACTCAATATATAGACTAGCTACCTACGACATAACTTTGTTTACGTTTACCTTGAAAACACTCAAAACATATTTACTAATTTACACTTGTGAACTCACCAACCATGTGTTGACACATTTTAGCATGTCTTTTCAGGTCGTTGGCACGCCTAAGCTAGGGTTGCATATATGAAACTCATGCATCATTTTTATCATTTGAAAGCAAGTTTATTTACATTTATTATTTTCATTGGGTATCTTGTTTTACGCATTTATTACTCATGGTTTTACAAATGTTTATTCTTCTGCTTGATTACATTGAAAACTATGTTTTACTCTAATTTAAGGTCAAACGTTTATTTTAAATTGCATATAATATGTTTGATACGTCTGTGTCTGAGATCTTGGTTTGTCATGTGCTCTCATATCTCTGACGTATATCTGGCGAACAAAAAAAAAAAAAACTTTTTGTCACATGGGCGGTATTTCATTGTTTGGTATCTCCACGTGGTGATATACTTGGTCAAATGGCTAAACTAGTAAAACCAATAGTTAATGGTTATCTTTATAAAATACTTTGGTTAAATTGTTATTTTTATACAATACTTTGATCAAAATAGTTATTTTTGTAATTTTTTCCCTGATTATCCTATATATCCGAAGAGTGGTTGTGTATAAAAGAACATTGTTCCTGTAAATATGAATTCCAACCAGATCTAATTCGCTCCAATTGAAGCTCAATTTTCCAAATGATCTCCATCAATTTTGGTCTGCACACAAACAAACATCACCAATTAAGACATCATAGAGGGGGAAACCTCCCTATAACAACCCTCCGATATGAAAATAAGTAATCGGAATATATAAGTAACGAGTAAGGAAAAAACCGAGTTTAGGGAGTATTTGTACATGAGGAAATCTATTCCCCTTACCTTGTATTTATATATATTTCATGATGTATGTTTTAATGTCATGTATGACGATAAGAGTGGTCACAAAAGAGTTTGTTACGTCATTTGGTCATATCCTTCGACAATCGCAGATGTGCTTTATCAATAGTTATGATTGGTGATAATTATAATGTTTTTGATGCGTGACACGTGTCAATCCCTTACTACGAGTCGGATGCTATTTGTGACTCGTGAGTCAGATCTCAAAAGGCATGTAACACGTTGGATACCATTATTAAATTAGTAGTAATAAATAATTGTATAAAATTGACTGGGCTATAGCTCATATGTGAACACAGCAAATCAGACAAACTTGGAGTGCAACTATACTCCACATGTTTTTTTATAAATTCCGTCACAGTTTTCATGCCAGTGTTTATCGAATAACACGTTATTTGTGTAATTAACAGTAATAATCATCTTTAATTATTAAATATATACAAAATCTAACTAAAGATAACATAAAAATATTTTTTATTTACATTAATTGTATTAATTCAATTATGTTTATTCAGCTTTCAACTTAAAGCAAGAAATTTGAAATCAAGATTAAGAAAGTTTTGAACTACTAACTTCTAGACACTTAAACTTCTAAAGAATATTCTAGTTTTGGTAGTTTTTAACAAGTATTCATCGTCTTTTTATAGTAACTATGTTCCCAAACATGCGCGTATTCATCGTCTTTTTATAGTAACTATGTTCCCAAACATGCGCGTTGTCTCGGATAAACAAATCAGGCTTATAAAAACGAAGTTGTACGTTGTGGCTGCGAACACTTTGGTCCACCACGCCATGACAATGAACTAATCATCTTTTAACATCATCATCGCCTACCAAGACACACGGTATCGTCTGCAAGTAAACACAATAACGATATATCTAACATAACAACTTTCGTCTTAGAAGAGCAACAACTCGTCGTCATCAACATACCTGATGCCTAAACAACGATGCGCCAACTAACAACTGGTCTCAGATTAGGCGTGATCCATCGTCATCGACATCGGTACAACAGACGTTAAGCATCACAAACAGTATACCTCTGAAATAATTATCCATTCAAACATGGGTCAACATAAGGGTTATTGGCGCAACCACAACCGTCACCACCGCCACCATCGACGCCAGGCGAGTCCGAAATAGGCATAGTAGTCGGTCGACAAGCAACAATCAGAAGGGCATGTCACGAATAAAAAATCAAATGAAAGAGATGATATTATTTTATATCGTAAACAACAATATAATATAACGATAGAGTATTCTATAATAAAAACTTACTATGTAAACTTAGGGAGACAAGCCCTAATGGAAAGAAAAACAATAATAACTTTGTTACTAGGGTTAACAATTAGTTGATTTGGTTTGTTTTTCTAACAATTTGTTAGTTTCTGCTAAAGCAAACTTGTTATCCTTGATTGTTTGATATTTTAGTGTAATTTGAGATTGCGTATGACATTCAAATAAGAGTGCACGCTTGTTTGAATGTTATCGGGCCTAATGGGGGATCCAATTGGGGCAGCGCTCACGAGAGAAGCGGGGTCTAAGGGGCAACAGCCTCTGGAGGGGTCCAAGGGGTAGAGCCTCTGGCTGGGGTCGAGCTGCCAGGTCAGCTTGGAAAATTTTATTTTTAGACAAAAATCCTTAATTGAAAATGCATTAGAAATTTAATTTCGGACCAAATATGCATTCGTGGAACTTGAGGGACTAAAGGTGTAATTTACCCCAAGAAGCAGTTTTCTTGAAAACTAAAAATACGCTCCTGCGTATTCGGTTTTATCCCCAAAAGAAATTCGATTTCTTTATCTTCTCAAAATTGCTCAATGAAAAATCCATACGAAAATCTAGAATCAATCTGATTTTATCCAATCAAACGTTGGTAGACACTCCAATTGTTTGATCTGAAAGTGAACACACGACTTCAGATTTATCCCGTAATTTTCGAGAATTCCCCAACATTGATTTTATGCCAATAAAAGTTGCAACCAAACCAAATAAATAATGTTTAATCGGTATTTGGGTTTTAGTTTTCGGATTTATTCGGGTTGGGTTAATTGGTGATTGGATTGGTCAACTTGTAAATTAAAAAATCAAAAATAACATACTTGAAACTGTTGTGGTTTTACTGATTGGATTTGGCATCATTTCACGAGTAGGTTTGGTAGCCATAGTTGAAAAAAAATAACTGCTTAATTCATTTGTTACTTGAAAATATTTTAACACAAACAAAAATTATAACTATTATTGCTCGAACACATGTAAAGCAATCATGCGTTTCTAGTCAAACAGAACATGTTACCATTATAGCATTATGCTCGGACAAGAACTCACAAAAACATATTATAAATAAATGCATGAATAAAAACTCGAATATAAAGTCATTATACTTTGTTTGTAATCGAATATAAAATGATCAAGTTTAAGACTTGTGTCATCGATTGAGATGGATCGATGCAAAGATTGATCAAGTTTGTAAAAGGTTAAAAACATATGTTGTTAATTGAAATCCTTAAATATGGAATATGAATTAATAAGTATGCATATATGATATTCTGGTTCTTTGGTTAAACCCGAATTGCCAAAATACAACTCAAGGACCGACTTAAATAAGAAATTCGGGTTCGTAATGTGTAATCGTGTTTGATTTTTTCAGGTTGTACTTTGATCAGGTTCAATAGAGTATAATCGGATAAGGTATTCGGGTTCTGATAAAAATAACACCCCTATTTTGAACAATAAAACGAGTATTTAACCACAATCTCTACTACAATATATTTTCGCGTAAATCTAATCTAAGAGCAACAATTGGTATGAGAGTGATAAAACCCTTTTATCCAAATATATGTAATGTTCATACACATGTCCACACCTATACCACAACCATCTTCCTTAAGCATACTTATGGCAAGTGTCCAACATCCGATAAGAGGGAATTTGTAATGTGGAAAAGCAAAGCATTATATTTTTAGAAACCACTAATTATAACATGTCATACATCATTTTATTCGCAAGGACACATATAGTCGCAAACGAACTGGATGCAACTAAAGGCGATGCTTAAAGAACAATTGTTAAAACCTTTTTTAAATGTCTAATAAGAACTAAAGGCTATTAGTGTCTTATCCAATAATATGTATACGACTTAAGTCATGGATTTCGTTTCTTACACGTGAGACTAGTAATTCATTAGCATATAATTAATAACAATCTCATACGAAATGAAGTTCCCAGGAAAAGTTTTCCAATATCTTTTGGTGGTACCTCGTAAAAAATCATTAAGGTAAAGAACATACTTTCTAGTCTCGAGATAACATAAAGAGTAAATTATGTAAAATTATCTTTATCTATATAACTAATTTAACTTTTCAACATTTAACGCTAATTACACAACACAAACTTTATGTATATGGTTTGTTTCACATTTAGTTCTTTAGTCTAATGGTTGTTAGTTTGGGTCGTTAAGTTAGGTCACATGGTTATCATATGAGAGAATATGTATAAAAAACATACAAGCGGTGTAATCCAAAAACGAATTAGTATATTAAGAAAATATGATTGGTAAAACTTTGAGACCGATGAGTATCACCTCAAACATAAAATGATTGTATAGTATGATTTATTTATCAATAATAAATTTAATATGTCATTCAAAAAAAAAACAATAATATATAAAAATTAGAAAGCAGATCGCATGAAGTATTTTAGATGTTTTTCTATAATCATATCATTATAGAAATCAAATGATACATTAGAGTTTTATAGAACTAGCATTCTACTTTGAACAAAAGCATCTAAATAACTTCATACGTTTTGCATTCCAATTTCTATATATTAAGTTTATTATTAATAATTAAATCATATAATATTATAAAACTTTTATATAACTAACTTTAAGAAAGAGATGATAAAAACATATAAATTTTGTTTAAGGTTTTACTTGTCGATATCAATATTTTACAAGTCGTATTTTCCTAAATAATTTCATGTAACTTGCATTCTAATTTTTATGTATTATCTTTATTATTTATATTTAAATCATATGAAATAGTATTATATAACTAGCTTTAAAGATTGTTGACAAAGATATATATAAATTGTTTGAGATTTTGCTTGTTAGCCTCAATGTTTTACTAATCATATTTTTTTAATACATCAAGTCGTTTTAGATTTATTTTACTAATCATTCTAATTTTTATGTATTATCTTTATTATTTATATTTAAATCATATGAAATAGTATTATATAACTAGCTTTAAAGATTGTTGACAAAGATATATATAAATTGTTTGAGATTTTGCTTGTTAGCCTCAATGTTTTACTAATCATATTTTTTTAATACATCAAGTCGTTTTAGATTTATTTTACTAATCATTCTAATTTTTATGTATTATCTTTATTATTTATATTTAAATCATATGAAATAGTATTATATAACTAGCTTTAAAGATTGTTTACAAAGATATATATACCATCATGTGATAATCACATGACCTAACTTAATAATGCAAATTAACAACCGTTAGACTAAATGACCAATGATGAAACAAATCATACATACAAATGTTGTTTAGTGTAATTAGTAAAGATAAATATTAAAAATAAAATTAGTTATGAACATAAAGATCATTTTCTTAATTTACTCTAACATAAATTAAATAATATTTTCCTCTAAAAACCACAATTAAGTTTTAAGTATTTCATAAATTTTATATATTCCTTACGTAATACAACTCAATACTCATCCAAGGGGATAATTATTTTAGCGTATCAACAAGTTTTTGGCTCAACTTAAAAGCGAGAAGTCTAATGCCAAGTTACAAACAAAATAAATACTCGAGCTTTTTCAAATACAAGCATAAAGAATAAGGTTGTGTTAAACTAAAAGGCATGTGATCAAGCAAAAACTTTTCTCTTGATAAAATCTTAAATCATAAACAAACTTAAAATCATTTTGGCCGTTCCTGAGGAGGGATAGGATTAACCTCAATCTCCGTCTAGAATTCACTTCCTAAGGGGAGGCACAAAATAGTTAAACTAAGGAGACATGTGACAAACAAATTTGCTATCAATGCTAGGATAGCTTTGTTAGTTATCTGTTAACTAATTCGGCATGTTCTTTTAATACTATGATTTTGTTATATTTATTGCTAAAAACATTTGTTTTTGTTTAAAAAAGTTAGTTTAAAAACATTTTAGTTCGGCATGTCCTTTTAATTCGGCATGTTCTTTTAATACTATGATTTTGTTTGTTTAAAAACATTTGTTTTTGTTTATATAATTGAATTTGTTAGGGTCCGACCTTTTTTTTGGCTTGTTCAGTGCACTAAAATGCTTAGGACCGGCCTTGCTAAAGAGAAGCGTATCTTATGTTTGATTTAACTTTATCTTTACGTAAGGTTCATGGAGGGACTGAACCGCTTAATGAACCGATGTATTCAACTCAATTAGCTTCAGCTTTACCTTACATTTTGTGTATGATAGTGTTTATCGTGTTTCAAATCTATAACCTTAAGGTTACAATTAAACAACTTTACCTGCTACTACATGACCCACTCTTTAAAATAATAAAATCCAGGACAACCTATTTTCACCCGAAACAAATTCATTATCCTAATTTATCATCCAAAATCAAGTTTTAATCATCTCCAACCTATACACAAATTCAAATTGACAACCAATATTTCCTTTTTACTATGATTGGCAAGTAATGTAGTAATCAAGTGATGCATCACGCTTGGAGTAGAAGAGAAAGATGATTTTTAATATGGTCAAAAATGTTAGGTGGTCGATAAAGAAACTATGGCTTACCCTCAAATCATTACTATCAAACATTAATTAATCATCATTATTTAATTATTTATTACTCATTATTGTTTTATTGAATCACCAACAAAAAAAATATCATCTGCTTTCCACTTTCTTCATCCTCCTCCTCACGATCTATACTTCCTTCTATTATATTCAATCATTATTCATCTTTTATCATTCTATCATCGTGTTTCACTCTCCAAAGCACAAATTCATACATAAAAACCCCATCTTTATCTTTCTTTTTCCCCAACTACTTCCCCAATCTTCGCTCGTTTGTCCCCCACAAGCAATCAAATTCAACCCACATCAATTCAATTAAGGGTGTTCTTGAATTTGTATTTTATTAGCTAATTAGCTGTTGAAAAGTCTTTGTCCAAAGATTAAAACGTGGGTTTTTTGTATTTTGTGAAAAAGATTCTTGATTGGGTGTTTCTTGATTTCGTTGTATAGCGTGTTCGGTTGCTGATTTTGATGCAAGTTTTTGGGTTGGTTTTGAAATAGATCAACTAGGTTTTAGTTTTTTTCAAACCTTAATTTGAGATTTATGTTATGTTTATGTGGATCTGACCTTGGTTTCTTGTATTTTGTTTAAAGAATTTTGATTTGGTGTTTCTTGATTCTGTATAGTGTGTTAAGTTGCTGATTTTGATGCAATTTTTGGGTTGGTATTGAAATTATCAACTAGAGTTTGTTTTTTTCAAAAATTAATCGGAGGTTTAAATTAGGTTTAGGTGGATCTGAAGTGAGTTTTCTTTAGAAAGAATCATGGATCATGTAATTGGTGGAAAGTTTAAACTTGGGAGGAAAATTGGGAGTGGATCTTTTGGTGAACTTTATTTAGGTATATCTTGAATTAATATTGTTAAATCTTTTTTGTTTTTTATGTTTTTTACTGGTTATTAAGTTTATCTGTTTAATGATCATGATGTGCAGGTGTTAATATTCAAAGTGGAGAAGAAGTTGCTATTAAGCTGGTATGGCCATCTTTTCTTTCTAATGGTTTTAAAGTTTCTAATATTTTAATTAACCCATTGGTGGATTGATCAAACCATAATTGATTAGCAGATAAATCATTGTTGTTATGAAATAACCCAAAAATTCACAGTAATCTGAATGCAGAATTCATTATGATGCCTAGTGGTTTTTGTCTAAAACTGTTTTGTTCTTGTGAAATGCATTTATTTTCTTTATCTTTTCTGGTTGGAAAGCTAAGTAAGTTTGTATGGAAAGTTAACCACTCTGTTTTTCTGCTATGATTTTGTATATTATTGTGTTTGATTTAAAAGTATGTAGGGTACTTCCTTGCTACTACTTTGTATACAGTTGTATGTTAAGTTTGTTGTACTCATAGTTTTATGCTACTGTTTGTATTTTAATAACTTTGACTCAAGAACATTCTGATTATAGATTGTAAGCACCTTTTAAAGGGAGAAACAACAAAGCTTTTTAACAAAAAAGAAATGAACGAAAGAACATTTTGGGTTTATATGTGTGACATACAAGTATACAACATGTTGTGTGAGAAGCACTTACTTTATATTTGAGTATAACTTATTTTCGGTTGCTAAATTCTCCAGGAATCTGTCAAAACGAAGCATCCTCAACTTCATTATGAATCAAAAATATATACGCTTCTCCAAGGAGGAAGTGAGTCTTTCTCTATATATATGTTTGTGTGTGTATACGCACACACATATGTGTGTGTGTTTTATAGAATGATTTGACTTTTTCCAAGACAACAATTTGCAAAATGCATAGTTTCCGACTGAAAACCCATACACAATGTGTTTTCTTTTTGCATCTTATTTCTTGTTCTTGCAAACTAAAGGTGGTAAAACAAGCAGGTTGGGTTACGGGCCAAAACTAATTTGGATCAAAATGGATATTTTTTGCATGTGTCAAAATTCGATTACATTTTCCCGAAACACTTTTTGTCCAACATATTTTTTTAATTCTATTATAAACAGTTAACGTGTCTGATACAAAGAAAATTTGTGCATTAATTAAACATAACGTCAGGCTCATTTGACATGTTTCATTTTTGGTTTTTTTTATCTATTTATCATTTTACCCATTTGACCTATTATCGATAAATCATAGACTGAAGCTATTCGTTCACAACTAAATGGTCACTGCTATTGCAAACCATAACTGTTCAAAAAATTGATCAGGCTCAACACCAGCTTCTGAATAAACACACACACAGTGTATATATATACACACACATATACATATTATCTTATATGTTTTTCTTAATGAAGCTGGAATACCGAACCTTAAGTGGTATGGATCTGAGGGAGAGTATAATATCATGGTTATTGACCTTCTTGGGCCAAGCCTTGAAGACCTTTTCAACTATTGTAATAGAAAGTTTAGCTTGAAGACGGTGTTAATGCTTGCTGATCAACTAGTAAGTGTTTATGGGCATTCAACGTCGTTAGAAGTTTTACTTTTTGGTTTGAAACCGTTCATTTATATTTTATACCAATTTTTACAGATAAACAGAGTTGAGTACATGCATGCGAGGGGTTTTCTTCATCGTGATATAAAGCCTGATAATTTCTTAATGGGCCTGGGCCGCAAAGCTAATCAGGTAGCCTTTTGTTTTATTTAGCCTTTTGTATGAAATTTGAGAAATAGTTGCCAAGTTCCTCTCCAGATAGAGGATGCAAATCGAGTCTTTTTACTTGGGGATTAAAATAAAATTTTGAAAAAGAAAAGGAAATGAGTTAAATTGGTTCATCAGAAAGTGGCCCAATATATACTCGAACGATTATTATCTCCTAAATTAATTTGGTAAAAGACTGAATCCCAGTTACAGTAATAGTCATTGTAATTGTATTTGATATATTAACTTTTTGTAAAACTACAAAACAAATCAGAAAAAGAAAATTTTGGCAGGTCAGCGCAACCCAGCCAACTGGTTTTGATCTCTTATCCATTACTTACTCGTTTTGCTACATAAGTACTATAGTTCTAAGATGGTAATTTTATATATGGGGATCATTTGGACTGCATTTTTATTGTACAATTTAAGTTACTGTTGACCAGATTTTATGTAGGTAGCTTACGATGTTTTCTTTTATTATTTATCTTTTTGGGTTCAGAGAACTTTTGTATTTTAGATTAATCGGTGCATGTTGATTGCCTTGAAACATTTCAGTGTTTGAAATTCCTAGTTGACTTTGCTATATATGTTAGAAAGAAAATTAATAATGGACCAACAACATGCTGAATGTGTTATCTTGACAGGTGTACATCATTGATTTTGGCCTGGCAAAAAAATATAGAGATCTGCAAACTCATAAACACATACCATACAGGTAAATCTGTACTTCTGAAAATTTTAATCTTTTTCGCCTAATCTATATGTCTTATCTAGTTTATAGCCAATAAATTAATCATCTATTGGGGCGAAAGCTTTCGTCATGTAGCAAAACAAGTGAATTGGGTTAGGTAATCGGTAAAAAATAAATTCTAGGATATATCAAAATTCAAAACAGGTCTGACCAGGTTGGCGAGTCATTTCATTACATTATTACATTAACATTAGCAACTTAATAGTAAGCAAGTTTCTCAATTGTACCATTGAAGTCACTCGAAGTGTTTGTTGTTCCTCTATAGTCACTCAACTTTTATTAGGCATTCCAAGCTTATATAACCTTTTTGTAAATGGTAAAACTTTTTATAAACCAAGTGAGGCGAATGAAACATATATGAATTTTGGTTACAATCTAGTAATTTTTCTTTTTCCAGTTTGACTGAAATTGAAAGATTATGAAACTTGGTTGTTATTTTGTGAATTTTTCCTTCACTGTTATCTCCTATCTCAGGTTAATTTGAGAAAAAAAAAATACTAAATTGTAACCAAGATTCATATGTTTGACATTTGTCTTGTTTTATGTTAATCTCTTTTAAAATTTATAAAAAAATATAAAACATCTGAACACCTAATGAAAGTTGAGTGACATTGGCGGAACAAAAAAACAATGAGTGGCTTTAGTGGAACACTTGTAAAACTTCGTTACTATTGGGTGAAAATTTTCCTAATACTGATGTGTTATTCGTATCAAAATTTTATCATGTAACATTATATGAACTCTTTTGTCAGGGAAAACAAAAATCTCACTGGCACAGCTCGTTATGCGAGTGTTAACACACACCTTGGTATTGGTGAGTCGTCTCATCACATGAATATTATTTATAAAGATTTCTTGAGCATTTAGATGTAATTAAATACTCAAATCTATTTAAAACCGTGCAGAACAAAGTAGGCGTGACGATCTTGAATCTCTTGGTTATGTTCTTATGTATTTCCTTAGAGGAAGCCTTCCATGGCAGGGACTGAGAGCAGGAAACAAGAAACAGAAGTATGATAAAATTAGTGAAAAAAAGATGTTGACTCCATTAGAGGTAAATACTGATCCACACATACATACATGCATACATATCACGCACACATACGTATATAAACAGCATACATACATATGTGTGTATGTATGCATGTATGTATTCACATAGGCAAACCACACGAAACAGAAATCAATTTGCAGTTTATTACCGATTTATGCAACCAAGTTACTTTATATTAGCACTAGCATGCCGTTATTTTATAGGTAAAATCAGTTAAAACGAGGTTGGTTTCCCTATGTTGGTTTCTGTTATATACCTAAATCAAAGTTAGGTGCTAACATTGTGAGGAAAAAAATGTGAAGTTCAGTTTCTAATTGGTGCTGTTTGCCATATTGAAAAAACCAATTTATGTGATAATTTAACAAATTGAAATTCACATTAAAATAAATGTTATTCAACAGGTGTTATGTAAATCATACCCATCAGAATTCATATCATACTTTCACTACTGTCGATCACTGAGATTCGAGGACAAACCCGACTATTCTTATTTAAAGAGGCTTTTCCGAGACTTATTTATTCGTGAAGGTCAAGTCAAATATCACTATTCAAATTAAACATAAATCTACAAACTCATATGCATACTTTACCTTTTGATTCTTGATCTCACTTTATATTAATTTATAATCACAGGCTATCAATTCGACTATGTATTCGATTGGACCATGTTGAAGTATCCGCAAATCGGTGCCACCTCTAGAGGACGAGTGAGTGTAAAAATGCTGATCATATTATATACACATGCGTTTAAACTTTAAAAATTGCATGCTTATATGGTTCTTTTTGTGCAGCTTCAAGGCGGAAACACGGGTATAAATGCTGGAACATCAGCTGAAAAGCCCACAAGAACCTCAGGTATCACTTGTAAAACAAACATGTGGGTTACGAATAATATTCATCATTTTTTATAGTTGATTTGGAGTTAACGGGTTGACCTGCTACTTAACTTCTTTCGTGCAGCTGGTCAAGATATCCGCGATAGAATCTCAGGTGCTGTAGAAGCGTTTTCTAGAAGAAATACTTCGGGTGTCCGACAAAGCTCACGAAACAAGATTGCTGATGATGTACCATTGTCAAAAGATGTGGTAAGTGTATAAATATATATTGTTTTTTACTTTCTCGATCGTTTTGACTCCTAAAAGTCAAAAGTTGACTTGGACTTGTAATATGTTGAATCGATATACAGCTACCTAATTCTGAAAGGATCCGACCTTCTCGAGACAGGGACTCTTCAAAACGGGCTGTCACCCCTGGCAGCAGACCGGGCTCCTCACTGGAGCCATCAGAAGCCCGATTAGCTCGCCATGTTCCGACTAGTGGGCCCCGCATCTCGACTACTCAAAGAGTCCAACCACAACCAACCTATGACCCAAAGCTGTCGGGATTTTCCCGTACGACAAAAAGTGGCCATGAAGACCCTCTTCGCAGCTTCGAGTTCCTCTCGATTAGGAAGTGAAGAAAATCACCATTTTTATACAAGTAATTTTAGCTCTTGCTAAGATGGAGAAACAAGTTCTCTTACTGCACTTGGTTGTCGGCTGACTGACCCGAATTATATGTTTCGTGTCGCCCGATTCATGGCATGTTGGGACGTGTTGAATAAGTCGTGAAAACCGTTGTAAATTGCATTATCGGTTTTGCGCTTTTTAACAAAAGTTTTAAGATTGAATCTGAAAAGATGATTTGTTTACTTTTGAACTATCTATGATTTCTATAAATATTATGGGTGAACCTTTAAAGGTTGATGCAGTGATAAACGTTTGAACGACAAATATGAGAGTGGCTTGTGTATTTTTCTTTGACCGAATCAACCGATTATAAAGAAAAACATTTTATGGATAAATAAACTTATGTTAAGAATATGAGTTTATATATTTGATATATGTGTTAAATCATATGAAATGAATGCCCCCTTTAGATGGTTGGAACATTGATGGACGTAAAAAAAACACCTTTAGAATCGGAATTGGTTTGTAACTTTCAACTCTTACCTTGAAAAATGTATACAGCGAACATGCTAACCGCCCGGTGACAGGCTACCTCATACCCAAAAGACTGGAGGCAATGCTCGCTTATCGAAGATGAAACTCTAAACGGATTAAGGGGATTAAGGGGTGTGAAACCGTTCAAACCTGAATCGAACCAAAGGTTCCGAGCACTAATCAAGTACGCTCAAGTGATGATCTATTAGAGAAAATATTGGTTCCGAGCATTTAATAACGAAACGTCTAATCATTAACATTACAATTTCAGCATCTCACGGAATAGCGAAAATATTCACTTGTGTTTTCAAAAAATCCACCAAATAAATGAAAATAAAATTATGAACACGAACAAGAAGAAAAAAGGTCGCCCGATTAACTCTTTGTCATTAATGTTGTACCATAACTATAATTAGTTTAAGATTAGATATCCATAACATGTATGTAAATAGTGGGAGGTCATGGATTCAAATATCACTTTAAATAAAATGCTCAAAATGTTCTAGCAATGAGTTTCCTCTTGAGGGGGTTGGGTGTGCGGTCCTGACTAAAAACCGGATAGATGAACTTGATTAAGATAACATCTATCCTCTGAAGCAGGGTCTCACATTTACCGTTAAAAAATAAAATTAGTTTTCTTATGAAAAGCTATTTTATATATTGACAGTAATTCCCTATAGTTATTTTATTCAATTTCAAATAACAAACACATCTCTAAAAACAGTAGCAGAGTTGGTTTTCTTTGTAATTTTGTTATGGAAATCTTGTTTTTTTGACTGTAAATAGAATAAGCCCTTATCACCTAATTCAAAGTAGGATGATGGCACCATGAAAGCCAGAATCTTGCTCGTGAATGAGGCCATTACACAGCATTTTCAAGACTTGTGAGTATGCTTTATCTGCACTTGAATCGACCCATTGTCAAATCATCAAGTCAGGAACCATCTGGGATACATACACTGCCAACAATCTATTAGCAGGTTATGTGAAAAACCGACAACTACAGATTGCCCACAAGTTGTTCGACGAAATTCCTCAAAGAGACTCTGTTTCTTGGAACTCGTTAATAGCTGGATACGTCAGCTATGGGGTTCTTGAGAACATGTGGGAGGTTCTAATTCGTATGAAACAATGTGGGTTCTGCTTTGATGGGTACACATTTGGTAGTGTACTCAAGGGTATTGGTTGTAATGATTGTTTGATTGCTGGACAGCAAGTGCACGCGTGTATTGTTAAAACCGGATATGAACATAATTTATACTCAGGGAGTGCTCTTTTGGACATGTATGCGAAATGTGGTAGAGTGGGGGATGCACATAAGTGTTTTGATCGTATGCGTGATCGGAATGTTGTGTCATGGAATGCTTTGATTGCAGGATATGTTGAAGTTGGTGACCTTTTCAATTCTTTGTTGTTATTCAAATCTATGCATATGGAAGGTGTGAGGCTTGATGATGGTACATTTTCTCCCCTTTTGACGTTGTTTGACGGCCCTGAGTTGTATAAACTAACGGTTCAAGTCCACTGCGCGATCATTAAACATGGTGTATCATCTGATAGCTCTGTGTTTAATGCCACAATTAGTGCTTACTCAGGATGTGGGTCGATTGAAGATGCAAAGAGGGTCTTTGATTGCGCAAGCGGTGAGCGGGATATTGTTTCTTGGAATGCCATGCTGGCAGCTTGCCTGGAGCATGATAAACGGGCTCTTGCGTTTAATCTTTTTTCTGAGATGCAAATGTTGGGATTTGAACCGGATGTCTATACGTATACTAGCATGATAAGTTCTTGCTTTGAGGAAGATATTACAAACCAAGGACTTTCGTTACATGCTTTGGTAATCAAAAGGGGTGTTGAGCATTTGACACCAATCTCTAATTCATTGATGGCTATGTATAGTGGATCAAATGGCATCTATATGGAATACGCAATAAGAATATTTGATAGAATTGAGTCCAAAGATCATGTTTCTTGGAACTCAATGTTAACAGGGCTTTCGCAACATGGGTTTAGTGAGAACGCCTTGAAACTTTTCCAGATAATGCAATCTGGGAATGTGGGGATGGATTATTATGCGTTTTCTGCTGTTCTTAGATCATGTGCAGATGTGGCAACACTAAAGTTAGGTCAACAAATTCATGCTTTGGCACTTAGATCAGGTTTTGAATCTAATGAATTTGTAGCCAGTAATTTGATACTTATGTACTCTAAAAGTGGGACTATTGAGGATGCTAGAAGATCCTTTGAGACTTCATATAAACAGAACTCGGTTACTTGGAACTCGATCATGTTTGCATACGCCCAACATGGACAAGGTCATGTTGCATTGGAACTTTTCTCTCAAATGGAAAAAAATAAAGTGAAAATGGATCATATAACATTTGTTGCAGTTCTAACAGCATGCAGCCACATCGGTTTAGTTGAAAAAGGGTACACCTTTTTAAAAGTTATGGAATCTGATTATGGAATTTCACCGCGGATGGAACATTATGCTTGTGTGGTTGACCTAATTGGGCGGGCGGGTCGTCTCAAAGAGGCACATAATGTGGTTAAATCAATGCCATTTGAACCTGATGCAATGGTTTTGAAAACTTTATTAGGGGCTTGTAGATTATGCGGTGATGTTGAATTAGCAATATACGTGGGAAACTTATTATTGGAATCGCAACCTTATGAGCATTGTACATATGTTCTTTTATGCGAGTTATATGGTCATCTCAAGAGGTGGGATGAAATTGCTGCTTTAAAAAGAACCATGAAAGAAAAGGGGGTCAAGAAGGTACCCGGTTGGAGCTGGATAGAGGTTGGGAACGTGATGCATGCGTTTAATGCTGCTAGCCATTCACATACTCGAAACCATGACATACACCGAATGCTGAGAAAACTAACAGATGATATTGCAGATTTGGAAAATTTTTATAGATTATTGGATGGCACTTACCCATTTTGATGGAATTCAGATGGAAAGTTGGATGATCAGAAAACTACATCTGGAACAGTGGATCAAATCTTGATCACTGCGTGAGTCAGGGTCGACCGACTCTACCATGTACGGGTAAATTAACTTATATGGCTTGTTGGGCTGATGATTCATAATCCCTGGAACATTGGATCAAATCTTGATAAATGCAAGACACTCAAGATCTAACCAGGTACTTCACACATTTAATGGGTTATATTGCATATCCTCGTGTGAATATTTTGTATTATTATGTGTATTAAGATAGAAAGTTGGATGATCAGAATGTCACTAAGATTTTAATTAGGATCCAGAACCTGATCAGCAACCCAAGGTCATTAGCATTGATATTGTTGACCTTTTTGTTTTAACACATGAACCATTTAGGATTAATTGTTTCCTGAATTTTGGAATAGGGTCTTAGGGTGATGTAGAATGCACCCTAGAGAGATACACTTGGCTTTAGACTTGATTGTGGCATTTGGTTTTTTTATTTATGTCTCTGTGACTGAAAAGACTGCATTTTCTTTCATTTTTGGTGATTATGTTTACTACACATACTTATTCAAGTAAAGGACATAATTTTTGAACAATTTATATTCCTACAATTTTCATGCCTATAACATGAGAATTCACTAATTCTTTGATAATTAACTGTCATTTTTCATAAAATTTTCTTTAAACGTCCCTCACCCCTTGTATGTATGCATCACAATAAGGGTTGTATAGGGAATATTTTCACTTAGGGGGTTATTGCACTTGTCAAGTATGGTTTCTTCAAATCTACAAATAGGGGTTGAAGAGAAGTCGCATTTCTCAAGTGAGATTTCTGAGTACATCTGGCAAATCTATAAATTTTTAAAAGAGATCGCACTTGAAAAGTACGATAACCCATTAAGTGAAAAATTCTTCATGCAACCCTTATTGTGATGCATACATACAAGGGGGGCTACTATTAAATTTTTTTTCATTGTATGTTCAAACCTTATATGACTGTAGAGTCGGTTGGAAACGTATGTTGTTGCAACATGATATAGAATAATCACAAGAGTTCATGATTTGGTCACACGTATGTCATTGCACAGTTTATGATTTGTTATGTCATACTTTGTTTTGTAAAATGTTACGACCCACCTAAAATCATAATTGCGGTCTTTGGAATTTGGAACTGGAACGTTATAGACGGGCCTTGAAGAGCTAATGCATGGAAGGCTCTAGAATACTCCACACAAATATGGTCTAAGAAGAGTGTGTAGAAATCATGGGAATTATGTTTTTTTTTTAATTATTTTTTTTTTGTAGCGTAAATCTCTATCTCTATATCCATATGTAAAGATGTTAGCTTGGATCATTCGAATTAGGAATAATCTAGAATAGTCATAAAAAGGGGTTAATAACATGATTGGTGAGTTGTTAATAACATGATTGGTGAGTTGTTAATAACAATCCCTTTATTTGCACCAACCAGCATTACTTTATTTACTAACTCAATTAGCTCTATTAGCGGAGATTTGGTCAGCATGAGAAGTTAAGACCAATCCCTTTATTTGCATCAACCATCACTAATTCTATTTTGTTTTTCACTATCATTGTGTCTTTCACCATTACTGTCTTTCCGATTCACATTATTAATCATTGTCACTCTCTCTGTAGTTTTTTCTTCTTCACTTGTTATCACCATCATGTTTTCATTCTTGTCACTTTTTGATCTGTCATATCTACTGATGATTGCTCTCCACTTTTTTTCTTAGTCTTTAATCAATACGCTTTAAGGGAAATTTGTAATTTTTTTTTTCACTAAATATACTTAACTTTTCCTTTAAAATCTTTGCCCTCATCTATTATATGTAAATAAGTGTTTATTATAATAAGTCAAGTTTATTTATTACAATAAAGTTTCATATCTCATCATTTACAGTTAATTCTTCTTTATGAACCGGGTCGAACATTGTTATCTATATCATCCATTGTGTCAACCGGTGGCAAAGTTTGTTCTTTAATTCAGCATTCTCTTCTTATAACAAAAAGAAAGAAAGTGATAACTTATTATAATAACAAATACTATCATAATATAACATAATAAATATAACACAACAAAATATGATACAATAACACAAACTATTACTATATGACAGAATAAAATACGACACAAGTACCTTGATTTGAAGTTTTCACCTTTTGATTTTGAATCTTTATCATGAATTTCATTAATGAAATTTCAAGCTTTTCTTCAAGTTCTGAAAAGATTGAATAGTATATTTTAAGGAACTTTTTCTCTTTAGAAATCTTTTTCTTTGCTTTTTCTTTCTTATATGTATATAAAATCTATTAGCTTTAGAAACATGTATATTACTCGGAGTGTATAATAAAAAAATTATAAACCATAAGTTTGTAAAAGAATAAAAGAAATAAGTTTCAAGTTGTGAAATATATGCACTTTTAATGAAAACACTAGTGAAGAATCCAACAATATCTCCTACTATGCTATGATTTTGTCGCACATCATGATCATAAAAACAAGTAAAATTAGTAACCACGCGTTTGGCAAAACAACTGGAACCCTTAGCAATATGAGTTTTAGCAACTGTCACTCGATAAAATATGAGCAACGATTATATCCACTACTTCAAGTTGCTAATGGCTTATCATAATTTTTTTATTACACGAGCTACAACTTTCTATTGAGTTTGCAATAATTTTCCCACGTAGCTTTCATCATCATTTTCACAGTACTTCCAATAGCTAGCAACTATTTTTCCTTGGTCTTTAGTTGCACCGATTTACACTTTAACTAAATAAAAGCAATCAATCCAAAGACGTGGTGATGTTTAAAAAAACAAATCATTGAACATATTTTCTAAAGATTTTGATTTTGTAATACCACTTTTTAGAAAGAAAAAAAGGAAAAGTGATTATAGAACACAAAACACATATAATAACAAATGAAATATGAGACCATAGTTTGTGGTTTGCATATGTTTTTTTCATGTCAATTATAGCTTTCATCGGTAACTTAACATATGATTTGGGGTCATGGTGGATATTTTAAACTAACTTACTATAAATAACTTAATAGTTACAAATATAATTAGCTTTATAGATCTTAACTTTTATAAAGAGATTTGAAAAATTGTAGCTATAATTTATATAGACCTTGGGGTGACTATAAGATGTTAACCCATGAAACAATTTGACCGGTTCCATTTTTTACTATGTTTGTAAAGCATACATGTTTGACCAATTAGGTATAAAATTTAACCCATTAAAAAATAACCGTGTTACAATTAACAACTTAGATCTACATCCATCTTTATTAAAATAAATGCAACCACAAAGCAAAAAAATGTCATGATGCTATAGCCTATGATCTAGTGAAGATCACACCTTAAAGACCTTCTTAATAATTTCCATCTCATACGATTCAACGAAATCATACCTGGCAACAATTAACAAACAAAATACACAAAATAACTAACAAATCAATTGGTAGATGGATGATCACCAATATTTCAAATACTCATAGATACATCAAATTTTAATTTTCCAGTCCAATATGATGGTACGTAATGGATGTATAGATAGATACATATGTATGCAGCAATGAATGTATACTATATACACAAATATTTCAAATCAACATATATACATCCAGTAGTCATTTTCCACTCTAATATACATAGAATGGTAATGGATGCATAGAGATGTATGTATGCAATAATGAATGTATATATATAACTAAAAATTGAAATAAACAGGTAAAAAGGTCTTTCTTTTTATACAAATAGAGCATCAGCAAAGGAAATGATTTTGTGTGAATGCTCGTTTAATTCATAGAACGCTAATTCACACATAGACACACACACACACACACAAATGACAATTGAGGTTGTAACATGAGAAGCTAGTCGATCAGAAAGAACACAACCATAAACAATAACAAAAACACAAAAAATACACAATACATGAAATAAATGAAAGAATGATGATACTGGTGCCTGAAGATGAGTAGTTGATGTACTTTGATGATGGGAACCACAAAACATTAAAGATTTGGATTGCTTGTTATTGGTGATGGCAAGATCAAACCAAAAAGGGAAATTTGGAAGTCGATTAACCGGTCAAACGATAGATCAATAACAAAGGAAATAGAGATCGATCGTTGCTGATAACTAATCTACAGACATACCATCATGAGCCTTCAATGCTTTCAATCTTACCTTTAGCATCATTGTCTATAAATGCATGCTTTGGATTCAATTTTCATCACAAACGCAACTTCAAAAGAAGGGCGGTTTTAATTTACGAGTTCGTTGATTGATTTGTTTTTGCCAATTTCTAATATCCGTACCAGCTTTGCAATTTCGTCATCAACATCGACATATCCAACATCAGTTCCACCCAATTCATTTTACTTTGTTCATTCGTTCGATATGATCTCTAGCTTGTTGATATTAAACTGGTGATTTGTTTTACTTAATTTCTTATTTGTTGATATCTTATGGTTGTGTTGCCTTAGGTTGATCTCATAATGATGCTTGTGTAGTATGTGTTTTGTGATTCTTAATCTTTTGGAACCTTTGATCTGTTGTTTTTACTTTTTGTCTCCTATTCGGCTACATGGTCATGGTGTGTACTTCATCGCCTTTGATGATGTACAAAGTGTTTAAGAATGTTGCATGAACGACTTTTGCTTTTTTTAGAGAAAGTCCATCCGAAGCATTATCTTATAGTCGTCTAGTGGCACGACTGAGAAATCAACCCTGCCTTGCTACGATCTTAGTCTTGATGGACATGACATTCCTTTGATAGCTTTGAGTAATCCTTTCTTTGTGGTGATACTTATGCCAAGTCTTTTAGCCTCATCCTTAGTGATAAAATTATGATTTGCTCCAATTGATGCTAACGCATTTGCATATTGTCTATTTACCTCTATGTAACTAGTTTTAATATACTAGTTTTTTCCTCTATATTACGCGGTAGGAGTTTTGTCATTTTTCCCTCACGATATGTGGCATGACTTTGGTATCGAAATGGTAACTACACTTCGTTTAGCCTACCATATAAAAATATACTTGATTTTGAATGCAACTTCATTTTCAAAAAGGAAACATATAAATATTGGAAAGTTGAGGATAAATATAAGTAATTTTGTTTTTTAATTAATGAGCGAAAGTTGCACTCTCGCACCACGCGGCTGGAGTTTTATTGTTATTCCTTTGCGCTGCGTGAAATGACTTTGGTCTTTATAACCTTAGCTCATCTAAAACCATTAAAGCGACTGCCAAAATGTTTATGATATTATCCATATTTATAGCAATGTTTTTCACTCATGATCCGTTACATTTGCCATAATAACATGACAATAACCACACTCGCTAGAGACTACGCCATAAAAAAAGTTGATCGATTTCGGATACATATCTGTTTTCATAAGAATTTATATCTGAATGTTAATAAAATAACTAAAGACACCCTTGAATTCTAATTATTAAAAAAATTACGAACAAAAGCTATTACTAGAAAAGCAAATTAATAGAACATGAAACCGATTTTAATGTTAAGTTGTATATAGTATAAAGGGTGAAAATGTAAATTAAAAAAAAACCTAAATCTTAAATTATTGTGGTATAATCATAAAAATGATAATAAAATTCTTGTTGCTAAACTCTAAAGGAATCAAAATATACTATTTATCAAACTGATACTTTTTAAACAGATAGTTTTTTTAATTAAAACATCATGTCTATACTTGAACTAAATAGATATTTTTTAATTTTTTATCTAGGCTCGAATCAAAGTTACACGACTTTTGTCATTCATGGTGCTTGGCATTGTTCCCAAAGGTTCGATTATATATATATATATATATATATATATATATATA
>BJCM01063679.1:0-22553 GCA_018326385.1 Flaveria bidentis
ATTATCTTTTCCTTATGGATAGACCTTAGTTAGATTTAATATTCAAACCATATTAACCAACTTGTCAATTATGGCCCTTTCAAGTTTGCCTTCATGCCACTTGAATCCAGAAGTCCACCTAACTCGTGAACTTGGAATTATGATCTTCATGGTTCATGTATGGTTTGGTAACTGAGTAGAATATGTGTGCGACTTTTTGGTCCACTTTTAGTTGTAAGATATGCCCAAATGAAGCAACAACATACATAAAGAAACTGCTGCATTGAGTTTTGATACAATTTTTTACTGTCTTTAGCTGGAAAACATGTGTTAGGCTGCTGGAAATTTCTAGATGAAAAGTAATTTCATTTTCTTGTGATCAATGCTGCAGGTTTTGAAAGTCCTCCCAAGTCCAATTACCATAACTACGATACAGTTTGGTATTGGGGGTGTCATTGTGTTGTTGATGTGGTCATTAAATCTTCACAAACGACCGAAAGTTAGCGGTGCACAGGTACTTCCATGTTACGGAGAACATACTTATCTATTTATATTTATTTTTTCATGCTAATTCGTTGCTAATTTGCAGCTTTTATCAATCCTGCCATTGGCTATGGTGCATACCTTGGGCAATCTTTTCACAAACATGAGTCTTGGAAAAGTTGCTGTTTCATTTACCCACACAATCAAAGCTATGGAACCATTTTTCTCAGTTTTACTGTCTGCTATGTTCCTAGGAGAGGTATACATATTATCCACATGGACCATGTTATATTCTTGTATTTGTTATGCTCCCGACTTCATTTAAATGTTGTTTTTGTTAAAATCTAATTCAATTGTGGTATTTACTGTTACTCTGATAGATGCCAACACCATGGGTGTTTGGTTCGCTTTTACCAATTGCTGGTGGAGTGGCCCTTGCATCAATGACTGAAGCCTCATTCAATTGGTATAGATTAGAATTTATAATATACATTACATTATCTTTTGATATTCTCATGATTATTTATTCAAGAAAGAACACGTTTTTTTTTATCATTTAGTGATATATGTTTGTTGTAATAATATATTAGTATCCTTATAATCTGACCATTGCATTTGGTAACAGGGCTGGATTCTGGAGCGCAATGGCATCCAATTTATCATTTCAGTCGCGTAATGTTCTTAGCAAGAAATTTATGGTTAAGAAAGAGGTATCTTCAGCAAACAGTTTTTTATTTTTTATTTTATTATTATTATCACACTTTTTGATGTAGTGCAATTGATTCTATATGTGTTATTTTGCTAATAACAATGATGTTTTTTACAGGAATCATTGGATAACATTTCACTCTTTTCAATTATGACAATTATGTCATTTTTCTTGTTGGCCCCTGTTGCTTTCTTTGTTGAAGGACCGGCGATTACCCCTGCATACCTCCAATCTGCTGTGAGTATTTTTTAAAGTTATCTGTCATAATTTATTTTTTTATTTTAGAATATTTATTTTTGGTGCGACTGATTTTATAATATTTTTTTCAGGGATTGAATGTCCAACAAATATATGTTAGGTCTCTTCTTGCTGCAATCTGCTTCCATGCCTATCAGCAGGTAATCTTTAAATAGTTATCTCTGCTGTCTTTGATTTTCAAAGTTACAAGTTGACCAACCCGATCACCGATTAACCCTACCCGAATACCGATTAAATATAATTGGTTTGGTCTTCGGGTTGACTTTTGATATCTAAAAACCCGAGGAACTCGAAACCCGATTAAAAATCCCGTTTACGTTTCAGATAATTAGAATTTACATTACAGTTCAGCAAGCTAACACAACTGTGTTCTGCAGGTTTCCTATATGATTTTACAAAGGGTATCTCCAGTTACACACTCTGTTGGTAACTGTGTGAAACGTGTGGTGGTGATCGTGACCTCTGTTCTGTTCTTCCGAACACCTGTTTCACCTATCAATTCCATAGGTAATGTTTGGACATTTTACAGTAGTCCCTCATCTTTTCTAGAGCTACTTATTTCGACCCATTTATATGTAAATGGGTTCGATTTCAGTTAATTCTTAGATCTCCAAAAGGTCAAACATGTAGAAGTTTAAAAAAAATTATAACTGAAATTGATAAAAAAATCACACAAGGTGTCCTCGAATGAATAAAGCCACACAATCATATTTGACATATTAATCTGTTTAAATACTTTTTGGGAAAAGGTATATATTACATCGATAGGGGTGGGCCGAAAAACCGAATAGCCACGCCATAACCAAAAAGGCCAAAAAACCTGAACAAATAACCGAACTGATTGAGTATGGTTATGAATTTTTTTATAACTAACTTTTATGGTTTGACTATGGTTATATGTATATAAAATAACAAACGGTTAACCAAAGTAACCTAATAATCTTTTCCAGTAACCGTTTTAGCCCAAAACTGAACATAAAAGAACCATGCCCACTTTAGTTTGAGGACAACTGACCCAACCCGAATACCATGACATGTACTGAAAAATCATCTGATACACGTAATTGATAATGATTGTTGTAATTTTTAATCTTCAGGCACTGGAGTTGCCCTTGCCGGAGTGTTCCTATACTCTCAGGTGAAACGCTTAAAGCCTAAGAAGGCTTGAAGCCGCGCCAACTGCTGATCATATGCCTTCTTAAAATTAGATTTCGGGTGATATTTTTTCTGTATTTTACTAGATTTTGATTTTTGGGACTTAAGTTCTATCTTATGAAGGTACTACTTTTGAAGCACAATGTGCAATCTTTTATTTCTTTCAAAATCCTCCAAATCTTTTATTCTTTTACAAGCACTCAAGTTTATTAAACATATAAGAGGAAATCTACAGATTAACCTGTGAAATCATCTCCATCAGATCCATCTCCTTCATTTCACCCTGCAGATATAAATCCGCCTCTTCACCACCACCATTATTACATGGTAAATCATCAAGCAACGATTCGATATTATCATCCCACTCCAGCAACCTCTCATCCATTGCTAGTTCTGGCACCTCGCCAAAATCAAAATCTTCTTGCTCCACCACCGATGGGGGTGATTTTACCACCACGGTGTTGTGACTGTGACTGCGAGTAGAATTCATTCTTCCTCTTGGTAAGTTCAAGCTCTTGATGTAGTTTTGCAAAATAGGGCTTGGTTTTGGCCACTTTGATCGGCATTTTCGCCTCGTGTATTGCCTCCTTTTGGTTGCGTTCCAGTGGTTTTTGGTGGAGTTTTCGGTTCTACCGGGAAGCTTCTTTGCGATCTCTGACCATTTGTTTCCCACCTCTGCGTGTGCTGCGATCAGTATTCGGTCTTCCTCTTCCGTCCAGAAATCCTTCTGCTGATTGTTTTTTTCATTTAATCAAGTACAAATACAAATTGTCATAGATATCATCGGTATATTATTTGATACTTGTTTTTTCTTTATGTTCTACACATTTTGCACTTATTTATCGAACATTTTCAAAGAGTAATACTAGTAGAAATAAAACAGACCTTGATGTCGGGCCTAAGATGGTTGTGCCATCTCTCCCTGCACTGCTTGCCAATCCGCCCTCTCAACATTTGCGCGATGTATGACCATTTTCGCATGCCATATTTCTCCACCATTTCTTTCAAAACCCTACATGTTAAGCACAGTCATGACTCGTCCTTTAGTTTTGGGACATACGATTCATTTAATGACTAGTACATTACCTGTCTTCTTCTTTGGTCCATTGCCCTTTTGATGAATTTGCCTTGGTTTTCCCTCTGCTGCTTTTTCTATCACTTTTCTTTGTTTCATTGTTGGCAGTGACACGCGATCCTTCATCTGCGACGAAGAAACTCATCGGTTTTGGATTTAGAACCGGGCTGATGGGTGAGCGTTCCATCAGCCCTAAACTGGTTGACAAATCCACTTGTGTCCAACCAGTATGATTTTTGTTCTGATTTGTTAAACTCATAACCATTCCACCATGGTTTACTTGTTCAATAGGCTTGAACTCGTAAAAATCAACATCACCCAATCCATATGGCATCACGCCAAAGGGGTCGTATCCCACAACATGAGTTGTGTAATCCGGGTTGAATGATGAACCCATGAGTTGGTGTATATCTTGAAAAACTCTTTTCGTGTCGATTGGAAAATCATCTTCGAATTTGAATTCGGGTTCTAATTCGGGTTTTGAGTCAATTTCATAAGCAACATCCATGAGAGACTCTGAATAACACAAAGCTTGGAGAGAGTGATGTAGTCTTCTCTCTTTTATCTTAAATTCGAATTTATTCATTTTGTTGTCATTTAATAGGTTGAAATTTAATTAAGAGTGAACATAAATGATGTTTATGGTAATCCAATGGTTAGGATTAGTTTATGACCAAACTTTAAGCTGATCAAAACACACTATAAATCTTTTCTTTAAAACTTGAACACGAATGCAATAAACCAATATAAATGTGATAATTTTTATATTTTTTATTAAATCGTTTATTTATTTTATAATGTATTATTATTTTACAAATACATTAGTAACATTATTATCGATTTAACTTTAACCAAATTGTGCAAGATAACTTGTTATACAGGTCCTGTTATTACTATTTCATGATGAAGCTAAATAAAGTTATGTAATTAATAACAAGTTGTATTGTCCAAGTGTGACCCTATTTATGAAAAAATTCAATGCTTTTATATCTATTTTTGCAGTAAAAATATTCTTCAAATTTTGAGGTTTATATATTTGTTTATTGTCCAAATGTGACATTATCGAGGTTTATATCTAATTAATAACAAGTTGTATTATCCAAATGTGACATTATTAGTTCAAAATCAAAACTAAAATATTATCGAGGTTTATATATTTGTTTATTAATATAATCTGTTCATCATCTACAATCATACTCTTTATTTGACCTAAAAAAGTTATCTATAAATTATTTGAAATATAAAAACAATTCCCATATTAGGATAATAATGTTACATAGAAATAGTATGATGAATATATTTTAGTCGTATTTTTCGTTGTAGTGCTAAATATATCTATTTTTCAGTTTCATTTCGAAGGTGCCCCTGTCTCAAATGATAAACTTATTAAAATATAATTCATTTTTATATATTGTTCTCGAATTTAATTGTCTGTTCTAACATGCTTATTAAATAAAAAATAATGTTTATTTTGATTATTTCTTTAGTATAGCATATAAAATTAAACAATTTAAATTAAAACTTAATGACAACAATAGAAAAATACATAAACATAATAAGTTCTTATCCAGCTAATTTAAACAAATATCATGAAAATATTTCTAAGAGCAAAATTCTATATTGTTTTTGGCTTGTAATATTTATACCTTGAACTTCTTAGAAAACTGTAATTTACTAAATATAATTTGGCTTTTAAATGAGGTGAAAAAAAACAAGTTAAAAAAATTGGTCAATTGTCGAATATTGAATTAATTGCCTTTTAATTAACAACTAGTAAATGAGACTAGAGTTACATTTGACCATTAATTTATAAATTAAATACCCAAACCAAATCTTCTTTATCACACATACTTAATAGCCCATTTTTATTATCATTGTTTTTTTCTAACAAAGCATAATAAAGAGAAAAAAATGCCCACAATACATTCCGTTCTAAACCTACATCATATTCTTAAGTTTTAACTAAAAGTATTTTGATTTTCAAGCATTTAAAATCACTTTCATTGTATCAAATTTTCAAACATATATTCTCATACATTTTGTTAAATTATAACAAGATAAAAATTAAAGAATTTTAATGTGTTATTTTGGTAGTAAAATAAGTAGATTAAAAATGGTGAACCGATATATACAGATGTTGCGAATTTTTATCATGGTGCTTTTGTATGTCGTTTATTTGTTATTGTGATCTTATAATGGATGTGTCTTTGTTGACTTTATTTCTCTTAGTGGTATATTGCTCTCAAGATTTGTCTTTAAGAGCAAGATTACAACCTGCACATGTGCATATTCACTTGTGGATTATGAAACCAAACAATGCATGTACTAAAACTTTCAATTGTATCATATGTATTATTCGATTATTCAATATTAAATCAACCGCATAGATGGTTTTGTTTGCTATTATGTGTAAGCATGATATTTGTAAGAGGTTAAATATGATAATCAAGGACATATCACATGTGAAATTTTAATATTTTAAAAGGATACCATGCAAGTTATGCATAATATGATAAATTATTCGAATAATAATCTCATATAATCTTATAAGGGTGTTGCTAACGTACTACCATCCTCTTACATATTTGATGGGCCCTACCACATTATGGTGTTGTCATACCTTAATGAGTGCAATCAAAAAGTGTAATCTCGTAAGCAGTGGGTGTTGTCACACTCACACTTATAAAACATGTGTAATAGGTTAGTGAGTGGGAAAGTTTTGCTTAGAGGCGAAATAAATGGTTTGAGGATAGTAGAAAGCCCCATGCTCGTGAGTGTAATCATGCTATGGAGGGCAATGCCGCTTTCAGGCATCGAGGGGCGTGTTCCGCTAAGAACTAGACTGCAACATCAGCCACACCCACTCTCTCACAGTCACGGAGTATAACACATAGCCTTGAAAAATAATATCTCTCTCGTAAAGGGGTATGATCATTACATAGAGGGTATTTTTAGTCACTATTTGTAAATTATCATCTTCTAAAACACAAATTTCTAATACATAATGTATAATCCTTTTAAGCATGATCTAAAAATTATGGTATGTTTTTAAAGTTTAGAAGTGTGTATATATGAATTTTCCTTGTTTTCAGTTTCTATTTAAAAGTTATGTTTTTTATAGGCCTAACACATGTAATAGTTTCAATTTTAAATTATGTTTTTATTTATAGGCCTAACACAAATAAATTTGTTGAATAATTTGACACATGACTCTCTACACTTTCAAATATCACATTTCTCTGTACTTAGCTAATGTCAATGAGTGAAATTAGAATTGTTACTTGAAAGACATTTTAAATATATATAAAAAAAATCGGTGGAGAGAGGAGGATGTGATGCTGTGAACCATGTTATAAAAAATAGAACGGTCTAGGGAAAATACATTTTTATAGTTTTTTTTAATTTATATCCTAAACCCATATTTACACCATCTAAACGCTAATGATATAGACCTTTGTATTTTGGATGCATTAGTTTTATAGTTTTAGATTACTGTTTGTTTTAACATTGTTAACCAAATAAATTATCATAATTTAACCTGTCCATTTTACTACAATGGATTGGGAACTAAAGACTGTAAACTTAGTGAGCACAAATGAATTGGGAATTAGAGTTCATTTGATTGCAAACCGACCCGACCCAAAACACGTGTATGTCGAGTTTGATAGAGGAGGAAGAGTGTTAGTGTGAAGCTATGATTTAAGCACAAATTAGAAAGAAAAGAAACATTATTTCATTACAAGTTTGATCACTTGTTTTCTGCCCATAACATACACATGCAATAAAATGAAAACATGCAATAATTATACAACTGTTGACACTTACCAAACATACAAAAGAAACAATAAACACACAATAATGACATTAACCTCTCAAGCACCGTTGAAATTGCAAAAGTTTCATGAGGAAGAAACTCTCCTAATTTCACCAAGATTTGATGGACCAGGACTTGGAGTTTGCTTGATTTCTAGCCCTTTTCCAGGTGATCTGGGGCTCCTATCAACCCTTGAATCGTGAAAATGTGGCCTAAAAGAGCGTTGTGATACACGTGGGCTGTATGAAGGCTGCATTTCTCGTTGGGTATGGGTCGAGCTTGTTACTTTTGGACTGCTAGAGCGACGGATCTCTCCTCGGCTTCTTGTTATAATCCCATCAAGAACTTCACCATTATCGATCGGAGATGGTCTTGAATCAACATCCTCTTCCTGAAAGTATACACCTTATAAAGGAGTTGTAGCAGACAGGAGTATGCAAAAATATCCGAATCTGAAATCGAATCCAAAATATCCGAATCTGAAATCGAATCCAAAATATCCGATATCCAAAACTTTCGGATTCGGATTGTGTTTTGGAAATTTTTTGGATATTCGGAATATCTGGATTATCCAACATATTTTAATAAGAACTATTAAATAATACATATTAATTAGACATTTCATATTATTTATTTTTAATTTCGTATATTAGAATATATTTTTATATAAACACTATTAGTTTTCTATAAAATTATTAAATAATACATATTTCTTTTAGAATTCAGATTCGAATATTGAAATCAGCTATCAATTTCGGATATTCATAAATCTAGATATCCGATTTTGAACACACCTGGTAGTTGAGCCATAAAATCTATAAAAGAGCCCCTAGTTATAGCAATGTTTTGAATTTTGAACTTTTAGCCAAAGCCGCCAAAAAATAGCATTGTCCACCATAAAGAACCACCGCATGCTTAAAAAGATTACTGAAGAATACATTTTTTTGGCTCGTAAAACATGTGTTTATCGTTTGCTAGAATGTAGGCGCGATCAATTACTGCTTCTTTATTTTATTTCAATGGTGTTGGAAGAGAAAAAAGTTGACTTACACCAAATGCCATATTGTAGGTTGTGGGAGGTGCTTCTTCATATTCAGCAGCATCCAAATCTTGAAGATGTGCACCTTTGAAAAATTTGGGAAGCAGATATTGTCTTGCAGGAACAAGAAGCATGATCAAAAGTGGGAAAAGAACACTAGCAATTGGGATCCAAGTTATGCCAAAACAAGCAAGCAAGTATATCGTTTGGAAAACCGTGAAAAATGCAACCGTCTTGAAAGGCACAGTTTCCACAAAAGTAGCATGATTTTCCTCCAGAACCCTGATCAAATTGGCATTAAAAAAAGATTATAACATATAGGATACAAATATACATATTAATGGAACTTGCAGTCACAACAATCAGTTTTAGAGTTCGAATAAACAATTTTGAATACTTAGTTTCATATGAGCTGTGAACAAGTTAATAGGTAAACTTATTTTGTAGGGTATGATTTTGATTTTGTAGGAATTCCAAGTCCGTCAAATATGGAAGATGTCCTTTTAAGTCAGCTTATTGTACAAGTAGAACTTACTCAGTAATATCATATTTTCTTCTCATACAGATTGAGTAATTGGTAGGCATCTAGCATGCGTATGGTCCACATCATAGTAGGAAGTCAACACATTAGAAATAAATGGGTTGAAAATAGTCTAAAGGCACCTTTAAGCATAAAGCCTGTTAAGTTAATTTACTCAATTACTTTAATTGTTACTGAAATTATATATTTTATAGTCAAATCTACAAATTTTGAAACTTTCTGACACAAGTGTTTTGGGACAAAAGATGATTTTCGCATGCACAAAACAATCACTTGTGACGACCCATTACATGGCCCACCTGTATCAACTTTTTTAAATGCAATTGGAGCTGAGAACTTACTTGTATCTTCGACTTGGAGCTGTAAAAAGTAACAATATTCTGTCCCAAAATTGATTACCACGCAAGCTCTCAATCGCCATAAAAGCAAAATAACCCCAGAGAACCGAAGTGGGAATCTTTTTAAGAACAGGCATAGCAGCAACACAACCACCAACCATTAATGCTTGTAACAGATTGCTCAAACGTTGTTCCTTCACTTCAACATTTAACAAATCATCGACATCTTTATTCACATCAAAGACAGTTTCATCAATGGGTGCATCAATGTAACCACCACTAGTAGCTTGTTGTATTGTTGTTTCTTTTAGCTCATTTAGTCCCTATTTTAAAGATTATTTTGAATTAGAAACTGGAAGGCCAAGAGCTAACTACCGAGACTTTGGACTATCCGGTTAGATAATTATAGAAAATGAAGTTTAAATAGATTAAAGTTATTTAGTTATGTACCAGAGTTGATGGATTTTGATAAATGAGTGGAGTCTGCATTTCATTGTATGCCCGTTGCATGTTTCGGTATAAATCACCCAAGTTTGAGTTTTCACGAATACTTCTTCTAGCTGTAGATACAAGTTTATTTCGTAGCAGCTGTTTTAAAAAAGAAATGTTTTGTTACAAAAGAGCACAAATAAATTATAAATTTTAATAGTTACACATCATTGAAATAAAATATTATAGGCTAGCACATGCTTGCAAACATATTTTTAATAGTGTAAATATCATTTTGGGAGCATTTACACTAGTTTTCCCCAGAACAATCATATAGTAGGTCATTTCTAGTATATAAAATATATAATTTATTAATCACTAATTTTAGATAAGTATATAAATTAGCCGTCAAGTAGGATAAGATAGTTTAGAGGATAGAAAAAGGAAGTAGTTGGAAAGGAAACAGACAAATGAGATAATATAAACTACCTTCAATCCAATAAAAGAGTAGACAGTTGACTTTTAAGTGTCAAATAAGCTATTTTGAACTTTACTATAATGGCAAATTGAACTATGTGAGGTACAGAAATGAAGTGAAAATTAAAAAAAACTAAACAATGCTATTTTTGAATCATTAATTAAAGAAGTGAGCTCTTTTGGGGACCAAAAGGGGAGTACTAGCTTGTTATTTATAATGCTATAACGTCATGGTCGGGTGTAAGTGTTGTAAAGGAGAAGAATGGCCTAGATGTGTACAAAATAACTTTAAAAAGAATATTGCATATATATGCATGTCCATTAACAATCACACAACACATTAACTTAAGCAATTAATTTAAGAGCATATCACCATGCTGTGATAAGATAAGAGGGAAAATATCTCAACTTATCTTGAATAAAATACCTGATGTTTCAAGGTGGCTAAGCTCTTTGTGTGCATAGGAGATTGTGGAATAACTCCATTGGCAGGAGGAATGCCAATTAGCCCACATAGTAAGGTCTGTTCAAGTAAAAAGAAAAACCTAATAAATAAATATATTATAAGAAAAAAAATAGGAGTAAAATCCCATGAAAAATCACTAACCAAAAAACCTAAAAGAAGAAGGTCATAATGATATGAAGGCGGTTTCTTTAAATTAAACTCTTTTTGTTGTGCAAGTTGAGATGCAACACTGTGATCAAAATAATAAAGAACTGCAATCATAGTAGCTGGAACAATAGCTCCAATTATATAAACAAGTGGGACATTTAACATATCCTGCAAGAAATACGATATTTAAGAATTAAGAAAAAGAAAAAGAAACGTATTCATATTAATGTAAGTTATAAGCATAAAAGAACACCTTTGCAATGGTCCAATTTGAATAAGCACCAGGAGACCAAGGATTTGGACTTAATAGTCGTCTTGGTATTCCTTCCGGGACACTATTAGTTGGTATGTAAGACACACCTGTCCAAACAACCACCATAAGTGGGACCCCATAATCCGCAACAAATCCCCTTAGCCATCCTTGAATTAAGAATCAGAAGTCAGCAAATGTTCTCACTTCAATAAGACCAATAGCTAACATAAGTTTTGACATTCATATTAAGGAGGGAGGGGGGGAGTTGGACTCACAATGATCAACTTTCAATGTTTGGATAAACAAATTCTGCTATTAATAATTCGATTATTTAATCAGTTATAGACTTATAGGTAATGAAAGCGCAATAGTGATTTTCTAAGGGTAAAATAAAATGACCTATTTTTAGACATCTCTCCTTTTTCTTTCCTAAAACTATTATTTTTGGTCTTTTTAATTTTCAATGCATTACATAATTAGAAGCACATCCAAACACTATCTACTACAATCCATTCTATTACAGCTGATTAGCTTATTCGGGTTGTATGATATGACAAAACCACTTTTAAAACGCAAACCCAAACACCCCCTTAGTCACAAAGACCAAGGCTGAGACACTAACCTGTTCCGTATCGCCAGGATCTTGCTTTACGGCTTTTTAAAGAAGTAAGAAGAAGGCCAAATGATAAAACCAAAGCAAACATTCCATTTCCAAAACGCCATGAAGGTTGCATTGCAGGTTGATTCGGGTTTTCACTTTTTGGTATACCAAACTCCTCCACAACTCCCTATGAAATTAAAACTTTGTTAAATTTGGTGTTATGTTATCTTATTATGAATATGCAAGTCGCATTAATCAGTTCTAAAAAAAGATCTAGTGGACTAGTGGTTACAACTTACCACCCTGTGTTGCAAAACACCACAATCACCATTGGTTTAGTAAGTTTCATTCAAGTCAAAATGGAAGGTAACTGTACTTACTTTAATAGCTTGCTGCATAAAGAGCAATGCAATTAAAAGACCGAATAATTCACCAGCTACTCGTGTGAATCTATTGATGATTGAGCAAGCACCCAAAATAGACAACAAGACCAACAGAAAAGCCGTCCACACACAAACCCTGTTCCCATTGAACCAACAAATAACTTTCTTAAAACCATGCATTCTCAAGAATTTTTAAGCAGATGTGACAGTTCTAATCCGTTTGCTCATGACCAACTCGATTTGGGCTATGTTTTATCTCTAACATGTCAAACGGACATATCAAAAGAATCAGTGTAGATGGCGAAAGAGGCTGAAAGTCATCTAAAGTGTTCTTTCAGGGTTACTAATGGTAAAACCAACCAACTTTCATCATTTTGGCAGTTTAAGCCTCAAAATTTTTCCACAGTGGTTTCGTCCCTAACTTTTCATGACTTGTTAATTTTTTAAACTGAATTAAACATAATATATTGTGACGAACCAATTTAGAGAAAAAAAACACTTTAGGACACCACAACGAAAATTTGTTAGGGAACTCGGTCTATAAAAATAATGAAAGTTGGTTTTGGTTAAATCCAACATAAACCCTAAATATATATAGGTTCAAATAACCAAAAACAAAAGTTAAGTGCTGAAACCATCAGTAAAAAAAGTGAGTTAAACACCAAATTGTTGAAAGTTAGCTGGTTTTGACCACTATCAAGCCTATTTCTAATGCATACAACGTCGAAAATCATTTTATTCAAATAATAATAGTATGTAAGAATATAACTTTCAAAAGATTATTTATTATAAAGAAAAACTGGACAACGAGGGTTTTCGGGTCAACCCTGCGGCCCACTCATTTTTCTTCCTTTAGTTTTAAGCCAAGAGTGTTCATAAATACCATGCGGTCCAGGCTAAGAAAAGAGGTTTCCCTAAGTGCTTTTGATCCTTAGCAAAATTGAACATGAAAGTGTACATTAACACTGTTGGTTCAGCAACACCTAATATAAGTAGTGGCTGGCCTCCAATTATAGAGTGAATAATCCCACAAAGTGCAGTTGAAGCTAGTGTTTGGACTGCAGTTAGACTTCCCTCTGTATCAAATAAACATTAAATTACACTTTTTGTAGCCTATATGTGATATAACAAAGTGAGAATGCAAACATCTTGACTCTTAATATAGTTTCTAACCAGTGTCTCTTTCTAGTTGCTCCCCAAAAGATATAACCGGTATTGCTGAAGCAAAGAATATATATGTTGTTGGAGCCAGAATCCTAATAAAGAAAACAGAATCTTGAAATGAAAAGCACAATAACACTATTTGCTTTTTGAAAACTCAATTGTAATTCCAATTATGAAAGAATCACGAACCTGATACCAGCCCGGATGCCACCAGTCCAGTCTTGTTTGTAGCACCGTAATCTTCCTTTGAGATCATTACTAATCCCACGTAAGGGAACGAATGTTTCTTCCATAATATGAAATATTTTGGTTATATCACACTTTATAGTCTCTTTGAATATGTGTTGGATGTTCTTATTTCCCGACAGACCGTTTTGAAATAGAAAGGATACTAAAAACCCTTGAGAAGTAAAATCACAGAGATTCAAATGTGCATACAGAAGATATGTATAGAAATGGGCAAAAATACAAGGATGTTTATTGCATCACTACCAGAGTGATGATTAAAATACTTATTTGTCATTTATGTTTATTATATAATGATCCCCATGAGACCCATGAAGGTTCTAATATCTGCAATTGCTGATCATTATTTCATTACATCTCAGGAGATCAGTAAAGAATCAATGACTATACACTGTTAAGAATAATCAAAGAATCAAGTAATGAATTTGAACCAAAAGAAGTTGTTCCTCTCTAAACTCCATCATCAAGTGATCAAATAACTAACGAAATGAATTCATTAGAAACTGATAACTCGATAAATTAACGAAATACCAAAGTACTCTCCATCTACTAAGATCCCTCAACTAACGGTTGACTTGATCAAACAGCAGACCCATCGCCTCACTACACTTCTTTGATAAAGCAAAAACAAGGGAATTTCATCAAACAGTTGGCGTGCAATGAAACCACAAGAACAATTACATGTTACGGGCTTTAAGAAATGAAAGCAACTTCAAGATATGAGTATAGCACTCAAAGAAATGCTGATCGAAACACTAACGAGACCCCATTTACTAAAAACAAGAATTCAAGCTAATTTAAGCAAATGGTATTTTCGAAAGCCAACAAAGATTGATCTTTATGCGAAATTAGCGAGAATTCATGCTTAAAAAACGTGAAATTCAAGATTCAAATGAGCGTAGACCAAATGAACATCAGCTAAACGAGTAATGATTACTTTGCTTTTACATTCCAATCACAAGAAGATGATGAATTCAAACTGTTCAACAGAAGAACACGTGCTTACACAACCTTGAATTTACATGAATTTGGAAGAAACCCAAATCAATTGAACAATGGCAATAGGAAAGATTGGGAAGCGCAGAGAGCAATTCGTTTGGGGAAGAAACACTTTGAGGGTATTTCTGGCGTGAAAGAGAGGGAGACAGAGATATTGTGAGGTGAGTGATGAGTGAATATATAAATAAACACTTGGGCAATGCTCCTGTTGAACATAGAACACAAACCCAACACGCATAATTTAGGAGAGAGAGAGAGAGAGTGTGTGTGTGTGTGTGTGTGTAAAAGTTAGGGAGAAAGTTACAGATTAGAGTTAAAAAGTAGTAGGATGACATCGTGTGACAGTTTCATAGAGGAAGAACAATGGCGATAGACAAATTGATTTCACTGGGGAAGAAGATGAAGGTTACATTTCCTTACATCCAACACACCATTATGAAAAAAACATTTTTAAATACTTGTTTATAAATGATTAAACATTATGCTAATATTAAATAATTATAATTTTTATTTGAATTAATTAGATATTTGTTTTTAAATAGTTAAGTTATATACTAGCTTTTAGTGGTATAATATTTAATTATTTAAAAATTATCAAACAACTCTTAAATCTTTAACATCTGAGTATTATTTGGTGTAACTATAACATGTTTTTCGACTAGGTTATATGTTTTCCTCTTATATAACGAGCGGGCTGGATCATTAGTGTCATTTATGTTTCTGGGCGTGAATGATATTTCACCAATGAATTTACCAGATGACTGTGCTTAAAGTATTCGTTGAACGTTAAAAAGAATATTAACATCTAAGTAAAAAGCCGAAAGAATCAAATTATATAAAAAAGTGATTGTTCAATATATCGAATATTTGAATAATCAAAATTATAAAAGTGTTTTACGAAATTTGGGTCCGAATATCCGGAATATAATATAAATTATATTTTGAATATTAAAAATATAGACACGAATTAAATATATGATACTAGAGTTTCATATTTTAATTTTGGTCCCCCACCCTTTTTATGAAATATAATATCAACTATAATCTTTATATTGAAAAGACAAATATGAATTGAGTATCTAAAATATAATACTCTTCAAAGTTATTATTAGAATTTTAGATAGTTGGTTTTAGTATTTAAATTTCTATTTGAAATTTTGAATGCGGATTTGATTGTTGAAATAAACCATTTAATATTTTAAATCCGTAAATTAGATATCCAAAATTTTCAAATATTTGATTTCGAAAAAGCCTACTTCACACGTCATCTCTTTCTACTAGTCAGAGTCACGTCCCTTTGTTAATATTTTATTTTTCCTTCCCAAAAGCATTTTACTACTCTCGATCTTTTTATTAATAAATATTAAAAATAAATTCTTTTTGATAATACAAATATTATATAAAAAGAAAATGGATTTCATTAATAATATAAATTACACAATGAAAGAAAACTACATGATAACAAAATACCAAGTTTAAAAGAAGATACAAACTATAAAAGAAGATACAAACTATCTGTCAAGTGCAGGTATGCGAACTTTATAACACGCTCAACATGATTTGCTTGGATTTTGTGGAGGGTTTCTTAAGAAAGCAATTCCCTAACGGTCTCCACATTTTCTTATTGATCATCTTGAATGGGGGAGCTTGCCTCCATGAAATGAACATAAAGCATGACCATCATATGTAAGATTATATTGCGTAATATCATGCAACTATACATGAGTATTCTATTTTTTGCATGAGTGTTTGAAAACAAAAAGGTTTTCACAAAATAAGCCTTGTTCAGCTATATATCGTCACAAGATAATACTCATGTTTGTATTGTTAATCGTTTACATGAAATGAACAATCAAACGTTATTCCATTTAGCAGATAATTGTTTAGTGACAACTGATTATAAACATTGATGTTTTTGTTGGAACACTTATATATCAAATAATGCATGCAAAAACCATCAATCTTAAGATGCTATATCCTTGAGTTATATCATAAGGTGTGGGTGATTACATCTCATTAACTGATACATGTCATCTCATGGCACAATTTCTCCGATCATAGTATGTACAATTGATACTTCCTAGTGTTCTCGGAAAACCATGCATTAATTCATGCGTCATGTACAAAATTATACGTGTCTTGTTGTTGGTTTACGCAAATATTCACCATTGCACATTTGAATGATACTGACACAAAAGAGGTCAAGAGATTTATGTGAAAATCTTTTAGATGTCTTTAGGTCCTCATCACACGTGTTAAAATTGTCCCATAAGCAAGTTGGCATATCGTGGATGTGTAATTTGATAACAAGGTGAAAGGTTGTTTGCCTCTAGCATCCTAACATACCACAAGAAAAGGATATGTTGTTTCCATGTCATTCACAACCCAGAAATAAGTATACACATTCAATACCTTTCCCTAAACATGATGAGACCATAAAGACAATCTTCATCGAAATAATCTTCCATAAGATGATGATGGTGTATCCATATTTTTGAAGAGAATTTAGGAAGAAAGTATTAAATTTTTAAAGGAGTTTGAGTGACAATTTTTTTGATCATAAAGCTATTTAAAGGATATTACTTTATGTTAATTTCTAGTTGTTGAGGGGGTTATTTCACCGGTGTTGAACAACATAGTCGGTGATCGAAGGTCGTTCCCTATCCCCTTACCATGCATTGGATGAGGTTTCCTTATGGGTAAAATGTTAACTCACCCTTTCCTCTTTATTCTTCGAACAATATGCTCTCACTTAAGAATATAAGTAATATTAATTACATAGATGATATTTGTAGTTTGACCGATTTAAGGTTGCTCAAAGTAATGTTTTGATCCTTAACTTTGAGAAGTTACACATTTAGACTGATAGTTGGCATAAAGGTAACACAAATAGTCGTAGATGGTTTGTTATTTTTTTAGTTAAATGTATATGAATGACCAAATTACCCTTAAAAACTAAACCCTTGTGGACCATAATTTTTTTTTTTAAAATAAAAGGCACTCATAAGATAGACCAACTTAGATAGAAAATAAAAAACAACCACTAACATAACCTAGTGATAAAGGTGTGTGCTCTTCATCTAAAATATGTTGAGTTCAAGTCTTAATTTAAGGGAAGAAGTATATTAAGTGTAAAGTAGATTAGGGGTTTTTTAAAAAGATAGAAAGTCAATAGCCCACCCACCATTGTCTTCCTAATTTTACACTAATATATATTATTGAACTAAAACCCTCATACACCATAGGAGGTTGAGCATGATACCACTAGGCTATAAGTTCAAAGGTGATGATTGACGGTGGTTCACGGTCAACAACGAAGACTACAAAAACAACAAGTGGTCGAGACAACAATTTGTGATTTGGACGATATTAGGTCCAGACAAATATGAGGAAAGTTAACTAATCGTTTATTCGATTAGGGTGAATTCCTTGTCCTCTATTTTAAGGGCTTTAAGCGATATTGGGACTGATTCATGTAAAGGGATATCAAATGTCTTTATACGGATTCAACACGATAATGTTTGTTGAGGAAGATGAAATCAGAAGGTGTTTTTTATGGCCTTTAAGTTTGTTTTGGTTGTATTAAATATTTTAAGTTGGTCATGAGTACAGACAGTGTGTAATGTAAAACACTTTGGTTTGTTAAAATATTAAATTTGAATTACTCAGGGTCTGATTTAGTATGTCAAATAGGTTACGGCAAAATCTATACTATAAATAAACTAGGAGAACCAATGCTTTGCTGTAGGAGACTTAGCGATTTTCAAAATTTTAAAATAAAACATAGATAGAAACACTTCTCAATGAAAACTTTATATATGAAAAAGATAAACATAACACACGCCTTTCATAGTGTTTTTTTTGTAAAAATCAAATTTACCTCGTCTGGAAACACCACCCTTGATCTCGGGGTGGATTTTTTAACCTAGGCCCTTATATTAATAGTTAAAATAAAAATTAACCCCCCCATAATTTGATTATTTATTCACTTTAGCCTAAAGTAAACCAGACTTAATTCATATACTATTTTTATAACTATAATTATAATTATTGATCGATTGATTTATTATTTCAGAGGTTCATATTTCACCTTTTAATTTATTTATTATTTGATGTTGTTTTTTTAATTAGTTAAAAATAAAAGGTTTAGATGCTATAAATGTAGTTAAAATACATATTAAACCTTTGATTTGATTTACTTTCATTTAGGTCTAAAGTTATAAAATCAAACTTAGTTCATACATTTTTCTTTTATAATTATAAGTAATATCATTGATTGATTTATTTATTATTTTAAATTACCATATTTTACCTCTTGCTTTATATATCATTTGATATTATTTTAGATTTTTTTAAATTAATTAAAATAAAAAGGTTTACATGCTATAAATGAGTAAAATTACCAAGGTTCACATATTATTAATAAGGATGAAATGGAAAGATTCATGTACTAATAAATTGTATTTTACACATTAAAACATATGTTAGGTGTACTAAAACTTTTGTAAAATTATACTGAATGGCAAAAATATGTTTTATATAGTAAAATAGATAAATTTTAATACGACGTATGTCAATATCTTGCGACTCCTTATCATCATTTTCCCGTTTATATCTCATATTAAGTGACTAGACACATACAAGTTTTTGGTGATTTATCATTCTTATTTTTTCGTTTTTATCTCCTTTTAAATAATTATATTAACAATAATTATTTATAGATTTATAGATTTTTGAATTCAAAATTTTCTTTATCATCAGTTAAATTGTACAATTGTTTTATACTTTCAAAATTACGAGTACTAATTACTATCTATTAAATTTTATTTAACTCGTAACTAGTTGATTTATAAGAGGGGTGGTGGTTTAAGTTTAAAATCGAGTGAAGGGTGACATGGTGGTGGTTTAGGTTTAAGATGATTAAGAGGTGGGTCCTATTTATTTCTCAGTTTATTATCCTTAGTTTAATTATTAATTTTTTATAACTATAACTATTAAGCGAGACCATCAATTTAATTTTATATTTGTTTTTTTACTATAAGGATATATTAGTTATTTTTAAAGTATTTATAATCTATAATCTATAATCTATATCTATAATACATGGTAAATCAAGATATTAATGAGGACACATGCCAATCTCTGGTATCTCCTCACTATTATTTTATTGCTTATATATCTTATTATTAAATGACGAAACACGCGTTACTTTCTGGTGATTTATCATTCTTATTTTTTACTTCTCTCTTATTAAATAATTATATTAATTTCTTAGATATTTACAAATTTTTAAATTTAAAATTCTATTTATCATAAATTAAATTATACAATCATTTTATAGTTTATAAATTATCACTACTAATTACAATATTTTAAAATTCATTCAACTCGTATAATACATAAGTTATTTAACCTAATTGATTGAGGGTGATGGTTTAAGTTCAAAATCGAATGAACGGTGACACGGTGGTGTTTTAGGTTCAGATGATGAAGTGGCGGGTCCTATTTATTTCACTCAATTTAATCTTCATGTTTTAATAAAAGAGTATATTGGGACAACACGTGTTAGTGGCACATTCATTGTAACATCTTGTATTATTTTTATTAATTAAAAGCTAACTTGTTAAGTTCTTGTAAGGACTATTTATGCCTTTTATGAAACTTGTGGGTTACTGACGCTTATTTGATAGTTTGTCATTAATTTTTATATAAAATTTAACAATATGACTATTAAATTTAATAATAATAGTTATAATAATAATAAAAATAATAATTATAATAATAACAACATTAATAATAATGTCAATAATAACAATAAATGGCAATAATAATAATAATAATGTCAACGGTAATGGTAATTGCAACAACAACAATAACAAAAACAACAACAACAACAACAACAACAACAATAATAATAATAATAATAATAATAATTCATAAAATCTACTAAACTAAAAAGTGTTAAAACTTAAAGTAATTAGGTTAGCGGGTGTTTTGACATTTTAGAAACTTAATATATGAGTTTTGGTATAAAATGTTAAGTATGAAACTGCAGGGTCTATATGTGTAAATATGAAATAAACCCAAACCACTCCCCTTCACCCCTCGTATTTCCGGCAAGAGCTCCGGCCGAGCTCCGGCCATCTCTAAAACTTACTAAACCCTCGAATCTATGAGTCCAAATCGTTCCAACTAGTTCGTGAGACCGATTCGAACTTGGAGATGTATTTTAGTCGGGTTAAAGCGATAGTTACAAACATGAATCGTTCAATTAACCATAGGCTTCAATCATTGAGCCATTTGAACATTAAAGATCAATAATAACCAATTAATTGAACCTATACGATCGACTAACCGTTTCTAATCGATTACTATGTACAATTTCAGTCTAAACACCTGAAAGCATCACAATTGATTGTCTACAATCACAGCTTCTCACACTCAACCGAACCCTTCTTCTCCGTATTTTCATCCCAAATTGATGAGAGGGTTTCGATTTTTGGCTGTCTACCGGAGCTTCACACTAATCTAATTCGGTTTCCATCATTGTTTGCATACCAATCGGATTCGATTGTAGTCGCGGTCTGCTCATAACATGTTCATATCAAACTAGTCTTCAACTTGGGTAATTAAACATACATACATGCTTGATTTTATCTGAGGAATGAAAGCCCTAAGAATAATTTGGTTAACAACATCGATTGGTGCTTCAATTTGGAATCAATCGAAACTAGGGTTCTTGGGAAATTGGGAATTTAGTGAAGTCTTGTTTTTAAGATTTTAAAACTACGATATACCATAGCCACGACCTTGGGTCATTGGTTACACACTCACATTCCACACCCAAGGTCCCGGGTTCGAACCCGACAACCTCCATTATTTTTTAGGTTTTTTCAGCCTTCAAAAAATATATAAAAAATCTGAAATAATTTTGTAAACTTTATTTATTTTCAAATCACTTTATCAAATTTCTATAAATTTATTCAAGTAATTAAAATATTTTATAAAACAAGGATTATATTTGGTTTATTATTATAAAGAAAAGACTTTATATAATGATTTAAATCATTAGAAATTGTTATGGTTCAAACTTTATTGTTTAAAATTATAACTTTACAAATAAAAATATAAAGGTATTTACACTTTATATTTTTGTTAATTATATCAAACGATTCAAAATTTATTTCTTTATGACAAAATTTTAAATTGGTGTAATTCTTTTCAATTAAAATGAAAACAAAAGTAATTTCATTATTAAATGTATATATCAAAACCCTAAATTCCCTCTTAAAACCCTAGAGCATGTTTAAACGTTAATCTCATTATTAAAACTTAAACTTGTAATATATATATGTTTTGGTACCTTGTAAAAGGAGTTCGTTGGAACACCTCCTTTTTTATTTATTATTTACGGCCTTTAAATGTTTTTCATAGGTCTTGCAAAACGTTTAAATCCTTATTATTATCTTACACTTATTCATCATGTGAGTTTCCTTGCCCTTTTATATTATTTCACACTATTTTGGAGTGAAACATATTAAACTTATCAACTTACACTTGTAACATTTTTTATACTTGTAAAGCACTTGCAATTCATACTTTTATCTTGTCATAATTTTTTTGTGTTATTGTAAGTCTTATATAAGATACATATTATGTTGACATTCATGAATTATTGCTAGTCTAGCGATGTCATAGATCTATGGGACTGGCAAGCCTATTTGGTGCTAAACAGGTGATATTATCATCAAGGTATGGATTTCACGCCTATCTTGATGATTGAATTTCATAATAACAAGAAAACAATCGAGAACTGACCTTTGTCACCAAAGTACGGGGTTCAATCCTATTTTGGTGGGGTCATTTCATTCGTGAAATACGACCTCCAAAGGAAGATGATTTGAAATCTATCCTCAAAACAAGGAAATCACCCCGATTCAGAGGATGGGATTTCATAAAACACACAATACAAAAATTGAAAACCATCATCAAGATAC
>BJCM01063680.1:0-16459 GCA_018326385.1 Flaveria bidentis
GTTAGAGGTCTAAGTTTAGATTAGTATAAATAGAATATCAATGTAATTGATTTAAGTGTGGGTTTTTTTAACAATCAATAAAAGTCTAAAGCAGGGTTGCTTTTAACAAAAACCCTCCACTGTTTTTTCTTTCTACTGCTAGATACCTTTCAATTACGAGTTGCTCTACAAAATTACGAATTCTGTAAACAAGCTTTCTGTTGCTAAGAAGAATTATTATTGAATATCATTTTCTTATGCATCTGGCTATAGAATCAAAAAATTAACTTATGAGGGTTGGCTATCAAGTATTTCTCTTCACAGCTTGAAAGTATTGATAAATCTTTACATAGATTATTGATTTTAGTAATTTAGTCTATAGAAGTTTTAATTCTTTTGTCCCCCTGTGATGGCTATATGCCTATATTAGGTGTTTGACTAATAATATGGGATTTTCATTAACTTTGTGCCTGCTAACCTTTCTTTGTTAGTGATGTTGTTCCTAGTTTACATGTTACACATTTTGTATCACTCCTGTCTACCTAAATAGTTTAGAAGTTTCTTGTAAATACTCATTGCTTCTTTTGATTTGACAATTTATAGGGAGCTGGTTTGGAGAATCTTGGCAATACTTGCTTTCTTAATTCCGTACTACAATGTTTAACATACACCGAACCTTTAGCTGCATATTTACAGAGTGGAAAACATCAAGTTACCTGTAAGTATTTAAGATGTATTTTTAGTCATTAGACACATTATTCAACATATAATGAAATCCATTTCTTTATAAAGGTCGGAAATCTGGATTTTGTGCATTATGTGCTATTCAGAAACATGTCAGCCGTGCATTACAGTTATCAGGGAGATCATTAGCACCTAAGGACCTTGTTTCAAATTTGCGTTGTATCCTGCAATATATTTATGTTCATCACTTTCTTGATTAAGTTAAACATTTACTTTTTTATTTGTTTTCAGAAATCTACCAAAATTTTCTCTTATCTGAACTTAGGCACTCTAAGTTCAATTGGATTGAATTATATTTCAATTATTTGAATTTTCTTAACTACATAATTAGGTATATCTAGAACTTTTAGGAATTCAAGGCAGGAGGATGCCCATGAATACATGGTAAATTTGTTGGAATCAATGCACAAATGTTGCTTACCTAATGGAGTGCCTATCGAATCACAAAGTGCGTATGATAAAAGTTTGGTTCACAAGATATTCGGTGGTCAACTTCGTAGTCAGGTAATCCCTGTAGAAGTGGCAAAATGGACGGGCCAGTTAACTGGTTTTTGTAAGGGTCAAACAGGTTGGTTTGACCAGAAACACTTTGCCAAAATTTCATTGTAGTGTGTAAAAAATGATTACAGAACCTTTTTTTGTATTAAAAGTTTTAGAAGGAATTAGGCAAAGAAAATACACATCAGGTGATTTTCTGCTCGTTTGACATGTTTTTTTTGTTGACCTGTTAGTGACAAGTGACAACATAAATGGGCTGAAGTTGCACCTCTTAGAAGAATTTTTTTGTATGGGCTGGGGATACTTTAAGCTTAGGGAAACTTTTCATGGCTGTTCTTTTGCTCATAGCGTTTGGATAAACTGTCAATATTCCAGGTGAAATGCATGCAATGTAACTATTGCTCAAACAAATACGACCCGTTCTTGGATTTAAGTCTGGAAATCTTGAAAGCTGACACTTTATATAAGGCCGTCGCAAATTTTACTGCTAAAGAACAGTTAGATGGTGGGGCTAAGCAATATCAATGCCAGCAATGCAATCAAAAGGTCAGAGCTCTCAAACAGCTTACAGTTTACAAGGCCCCAAATGTTCTAACTGTTCACCTGAAACGCTTTGGGTGCCACATGTCAGGCCAAAAGATCGACAAGAAAGTTCATTTTGGTCCTACTTTGGACTTGAAACCGTTTGTCACCGGTCCACATGTAAGTATGTTTCTTTAATTTAAGCACTGTTTTGATTGAAATATTCGTTCCGTTATTAGGAATACACAGGTTAGGTTACTGGTCAAAATGGCTCTATGTCAAGAACAGGTAAACTGTTGCATGGCTATGGTTGGGCTGACTTGAAACACTTGTAAAAAAACTTAAATATATTATTAATGTATTAAATGCATTTACAAAAATGATATAGTTCTAGTAGTGATTTAATGTTCTTTAAATGAAAGGATTTATGAGGCCTTATGCATCAAAAAGACATTTTGGGCGTCTTTCTATTCTTTTGATCATTTTGCATGCTTTTCTTCAGTCTAAGATTTTAATTTTATCCATTTAACCAATTAGAGATAAAACATAACCCAAATCAACTAATTCATAAGTTAATGGGTCACATTGACATTTCTACTTTAAATCTTTTCTTGTCTTTTAAAATTTTAATTAACATTTGTTTACAAAACAATGCAGGATGGTGATTTGAAGTACACACTTTATGGTGTTTTGGTTCATGCTGGTTGGAGTACACACTCTGGTCATTATTATTGTTTTGTTCGTACGTCTAGTGGCATGTGGTATATACTTGATGACAATCAGGTAAGAAGATGACTTGACTAGCTAAACATAGAAACCATATAAAATCATCGATCTTATTTTCTAACTTCTTGATTTGAACAGGTCATTCAAGTGAGTGAAAAGAAGGTTTTTGAGCAGAAAGCCTACATGTTATTCTATTTTAAAGATAAAAAGAGTTTTCCATCAAAAAAGACTACTGATGTTTGTCAAAAAGAGAAGATTGCGGTGAATGGTGCAACCAATGGGCCTGGTGTGTCAAGAGAGGCCCAAAATAAGACGGGGCCAAGTAACCAGCCAGTAAATGCACAAACGTCATTGAAAAATACTGCAGATATTGCTCATCAAAAAGAGAATATCGTGATGATTGGTACAACCGGAGAGGCCCAAATGAATACTGGTCTAAGTAATGGTAACAGGTCATTAAATGCTCATACGTCTTTGGCTAGTGTTGGTACTCAGAGAAGATTGTCAAGTTCTGTTGCACAAGAGATCCAAACAAAGACCATTCTTAGTAACAAATCTCTAAACGATTATAAATCTTTGGTTTATGTTAGTACACCCAATGGGTCTGCTGCACCAAAAGAGGCCCAAATTAAAACGGTCCCGAGTGATGGATCACCAGACGCTCAAAAGTCTTTGGCTGCTGTTGGTATTGAGGGAAATGGGTACAGCCTAGTTGCACGAGAAGAGACCCAAACAAACTCCAATTTAAGTAATGGATCATTAAGCAATCAAAAGTGTTCATCCGTTGCTGGAACCATGATAAAGGGTTCGATTACTGGTGCATCAGAACCAGAACATACTCAAAGGACAGAAACTTCAGTTCCAAAAAGCATCTTAGAGCCCAGTAAAACAGAGGTCCTTACAAAGGTATATTTCCTCGTAAAAATGGGTAAAATTAGTCACTGTTTACACATAAGGTCGGGTTGCTTTGAAACACCTTTTGTCGAACAATTTTTAAAAAGTTATAGTCAATTAAGATGATTTTGAAGGTTTTATGCATTAATATACACTTTGTGTACATGTGGACTCAGGTAATCGATTATTCTATTAACTTTTTTTTGGCAAGTTTATATTTTATCTGTTTGATCACCTGTAACTTTCTAAACTTATGCTTATTTCACAACTAATCGGAAAAAAGTTGCAGGAAATTGGTGCGGGCGAGTCATTTGGTGGTAGCAGTGGTAGTGAGGGTTATGTGGAAGAGGTTAGTGCATTGCAGAAAATATCAAGTTTGCCAGAAAAGGGAAGTTCTATGGAGGAGAAAGCTCTTGGCGGGAAAACCCGTAACACGGAGTTGTCAGATTTGCCACAAAAGGAAAGTTCTCTGGAGAAGAATGGTATTTGCGAGAATACATCTATAATGGGGTTGTCAGATTTGCCAAAAATGGAGAGTTGTATCAATAAGAAAGCTTTTATGGGGAAACCCCGTAAAAAAGTGTGTAGCTTTTTTAAGTATAAGTTGATAAGTATGAAATTTAGCTCAAATGTTCTCATGGGGGCATCATTGAACCAGAGGAAGAAAAAGAAACATAAGCGAAACAAACGGGTAAAAAAACTTGTTCAAGAGAATTTGGTCGATGAAGGGTCGTCTTCATTGGTTGATATTGAAGCACAGCAGACTGCCAAACCTGTTGATAATAGATTCAAAGAGAGAGTTGATGGAGATGATGCTGTACTTGCAACCAATGATTCTAATAGTGGAAATCACTTAAACTCAAATGAATCAACTCAATTGAAAATTTTCAGATCTTTGTCACAAAAAGATTTGGTGCATATGCTTACCAGAGGTATTGACAGAACAAGTGAGTAAAATTACTTCTGTCCTTTCTTCCACACTTTGGCTATAAGATATTTCATATTTTCAGTAAAAATTTTGGATTTTTTAATCTGAACCACACGTGTTTGTTCTTACTTTCAGTCCCTCGATGGGACGAGGATGAGACCAGACCAGCTCATACTTTCAGAGAAACACAGCACGATCTCACTATTGGTTATATTGGAGATGAATGGTGAGTCATAAATTCTCAAATACGTGTTTTTATCTTCAGAAACCTTGATAAATTATACAATCTTTGACATCCTTTATAAACTAATCATTCAACAGGAATGAAGAATATGACAGGGGAAAGAGGAAGAAAGTTAAGATCTCTAAAACTGATTTTGATGGCAAAAACATATATCAAGATATTGCAAATGAGAGGTTAAAATTACATCCGGAAAAACAAAATTCGTCGAAAATGCCACCTACAAAAACAAAGAGGAAAAACAAGCATTTTAAAAAGGCGCGAGCTGGTAACGGGCCATACAGGATATCATGCTGAAGTTATGCCAAGAATCTTGTTTTATGGTAACTGACAACCGCCGACATATTTACCAGGTATTTCTTAAAAATTCTTTCGTGATTCGTAGATCTCGTCACATGAGTTCCTGAGGCGTGGGAGTTTTTTTTCCTCCTTTTTTCTTGTTTGAAACTAGAGTTTTGAATCAATAGTGCTTGTATTAGTTCTGAAAGTGGTTAAAAACGTATGGTTTTGTATTTGTTTTGAGAGGATATTGAAGTAATGCAATACCACTTAATGTTTCAACATTTTCTTCAAGGATGATTCAAATAAGCATTCCAAGGAAGCTTTTTTTATTGGTATAGCTCATTTTGTATTTGTATAAATGATATTTTATCATACAATAATCTATTACTGGGTTGGGCTGATCCAAAGCTATTTGATAATTTTATTAGTTTGCGCGTATTATCCGAGTGTTATGACCTTTTCTTTGTGACCGTGAGAATCGTTACTAGTAACCTCGCCCATGGGGCTCTATCAATAACTTATGAAATTATGTTAATCATAGCTTGCCCTAGACATGTGACGTCGAGATAAAAATCCTGTGTAGCTGGATTTTGAGAACTTAGTCAATGTGTGTTGAAAGTATTTGACCTGATTAGAATGTTCTGCTTGAATTTCCTTTTTCTTTTTCAAAAAGCAATGTGTATTTGGGTGAGCATGCGGCACAATGATTGACACCACAAAAATTTTCATGATAGCTTTCTTGAACTACAAGCTTCCATAATTGTTCATGAAATAATCATCAGGCTGCTAAATTGCTTCTAATCTTTTCATAACCCATTACATGATGTTTAATGATTCTTTTTGATTTTCATAGATTATCACTGATTATGTGTTTTCTTGATTTTTTATTTTTTAAGTGAGTTTTGCTGTTATGAGAAGTTAGCAATTTTATGTGTTTTGTTATTTCAAAAACAGTAAGTTCTATGAATACTTTGTGATTTCTATGAATGCTTTGTGAAGTGCCGGATTGAACCCCACAACAAACACATAAATTTTATACTGACATGAACTTGACTTGTATAGTTAAGATTTAACATTGACAAGACTACTTCCACTGTAGTGTTCTAGATTTTTTAAAGGTTTTTTTAAATAGACACCCCAATATTTTAAATCAACACCCCAAAATTTCTATATGTGTCGTATAGCCCCATACGCGTCGTATAGAAGGGGGTCGTATAAGGCTGTATGGGTCGTGTAGGGTTATATGGGACGTATAGCTCTCTGACAGCCTCCCTGAATTTTTTCTCGTAATCAGTGTCGAAATTCACTATACGCGTCGTATAGCCCTATATGTGTCGTATAGGGGGGGTCGTATAGGGCTATATGGGGCGTATAACTCTCTGACACCCCCTGAATTTTCCTCGTTTTTAGTGTATTCGATCCTATACGTCGCGTATGGACCCATACACGACGTATAGGTGGGTGTCGATTTATAAAGTGGGGTGTCTTTTTATTAAGATATTTTTTTAGTTTTTTTTTCTTACTCTAAATATTTTTAAATACTTTTTTTCTGCATATTGGTGTGATACATTATACTGTTGTTATTGTACATTAAAAATAGAAGGTTTTCTTAGTAAATAACAATTGTCAAATTTGAAAGTTTTTATGCGTAAGTTACAAGTATTTAATGTACATTTTGTTATTGTCTTTCGGTATCTTTTTTTTTTTTTACATTTACACTTCTTTACTTTAATAAACTTATTATTTTTTATCTTTTTCGTTAACAAATTATAGTTCACCTTTGCAATTTAACCAATTTTACTTTTTTTTAAACAATTTACGTCTACCATTAAATTTTAATAATGCTATCACGTAACGAATCTCGATCTAATATATTAGTAATTGACATTCTTAAGGTTTGTTTTTATATAAGGTTTCTATGTTTAAAACGAACCACTTTTAAAACCAAACACTCTCATCGTTTTTTCCACCGCAACACGCATTCCCATCGCGATGCGAATGATATAAAAGTATCTTACACAAAATACTCAATTATTCATAAATAATTGCTCATCAACTACAACTCTTGAGATTTGTTTAAAGTTTTAAATATAAATAGTGCATTCATTCATTTGGTGTTAAAATTTTTTGAGACCCTTTGTAAAGCAATCAAAGTCTCTAACAAAGATATTAAAAACTTAAAAGAGAAAACATAACTTAAACCTAGTTTCTATCAAACCATTCAATTTTCTTACAAAGATCTATAATTTAAAGACTACTTCCAATTTAAATCCAGTAAGGGGCTAAGGGTCATATTTTATGAAAAAAATTATAAGCTAGAAGAATTTAGTTACAAATTATCTTTTTTCCAGTTTAAATGTTTGGTTGATTTTTATCTACACATAAAAATACCATATTTATACACGTGCACATTTAAATATAAGTGTATATGTATGTACCTATCATTAATAATTCCCCACAAACCATAAGTCCAGAACATGTGTTTTTAAAATAACATACATGAGCATATTGGAAATGTTTTAAAAGGTAAAACGGAAGCTAAAGTTTTTTGAGATGAATATGTTTTGCAGCATGGTATAAAACACATTTGACTTTTATAATATTGTTAAGGTTCATTGGTTTTAACAAGGTCATCTTTATTAAAGTTCTATAACTTCAGAAATTATCACATGAAAAAGTTAATAACATATCTAAATCTGATTACTTTAATGACGTTCCTTAGACATCATTTCAGGTTGGTGTATAACTAATTTTAAATAAAAATTTAGATGGACACCTCAGTGTCTTTCTATACATAAAGTCTTATGGTTATAATTTTATTAAGGATTCAAACACATTTTAAAAGATTAGTATGGTAAATAAAGAAACATATTTGATCTATAAACCTATATTTGTTACTTATATAACTGATACAACACAAACCTTATATATTACTATGGTTTCAACCTGTAAAAATTCTTATTTGAATAAAGTTGCAAAGTAATCTCGCTATATATACTACATAAAATATAAAATATGAAAACATATTAAATAAAAGCTTATATAGGAAAAGAAAATGCTATAATTTTATACCCGACATGAAAGAAAATTGTTGCCAATGAAGTAATTATATTTACTTCAAACTTTCTTTTTGCTTTCTAAAAAGTTGAATTTCTATCCATAATTACGTTCAATTTTATCAACAAAAAACATATCCAACTTGAGTAAAAATGATGTCTTCCACCCCTCACACACAAACACACAACAAAACACACAGTATGCCATCATTGATTTCATTGAATACCACCAACAGCTTTTTCTGATAATCTCACCAACCCATGACACATTTATCAACCCCTTCAGCTCGTCACTATCTCCCCACTCACTCACTAAAACCCGCCAAATTCCCAATTCCCCATATTGTTTCATCAATAAGACAAAAAGATTTCAAATTTACTTGTTTTCTTTGTTGGTTTTTGCTTCAGTCAGATGGGTGTTTTCTTGAAAACAAGCAAATATTCAGGGTAGCAGATTCCACTAGTGGTGGTGTTGATAATGTGGTGAAACTTGAAAGTGAAAAAGAATTGCTTTTTCTTGAAGGGGTTTTTCTTTCTTGCTGATTTTGAAAAATGGGGTTTGCTTTATTAGGTTCCATTGTGATTCTGACACTTTTCTTGAAGTCAAACCTTGGTCAACAGCAAGAACAGTTCAAACCCAATTCAGATGAGTTCTTCATCTCTCAGTTCTTTGAGAAAATGGGTGTGAATTCTTCAAGAAACTCTCATGTTTACAATCTTTCTTCATCTGTTTGTTCATGGCAAGTTGTGTTTTGTGACTCTAAACAACAAGATGTTATTGGCATTGTTGCTCCTAACTTAGGGCTCACTGGTCCCATGCCTGATAACACCATTGGCAAACTCAAAAAGCTTCAGTTTCTTGATCTAACCAGTAATCAAATCACTGATTTTTCATCTGATTTTTGGAGCTTAAGTTCACTCAAATCACTTAATCTTTCAAACAACAGATTTTCAGTTAAACTTCCAACCAACATTGGTAACTTTGTATCACTTGAAAAACTTGACCTTTCTTTCAACAATTTCACTGGCAATCTCCCTGATTCCTTGAGTTCTCTTGTTGGTTTACAAGTTCTTAATCTCAATCGAAATCGATTCGATTCAGTTATCCCATTAGGGATTACAAGGTGCCACTCTTTGACTTCTATTGACCTTTCTGTCAACAGTTTCCATGGGAGTCTTCCTAAGGGTTTTAACACTGCATTTCCTAAGCTAAAAAGTTTGAATCTTGGTGCAAATCATATCAATGGAAGGGGTTCTGATTTTGCAAAAATGGTTTCTTTGAATTACTTGAATGTTTCCAAGAATCTTTTCAAGGGTTCTGTTGTTGGAATCTTTCAGGGGCCATTGGAGATCATTGATTTGAGTAGTAATCAGTTTGAAGGTCACATTTCTCAGGTCAATTTCAATCCATCATTTGATTGGTCACATCTAATTCATCTTGATTTAAGTGATAATGAGATTAGTGGAATGTTTTTCAGTAATTTGACCAAAGCCCATAATCTTAAACACCTTAATCTTGCCAAAAACAGATTTTCAAAACAAAGTTTTATCCATATTGATGAACTGCATAGTTTAGAGTACCTTAACTTGTCAAAAACCAATATTGTCGGTCACATTGGTGATCAAATTTCGAAGTTAACTCATTTGAAAACACTTGATCTCTCAAACAATCATCTTGCTGGAAAGATCCCACGTTTGACCTTCAAAGCCCTCATAAATCTTGATCTTTCAAACAATAATCTAACCGGAGACATACCCTTAACACTCTTGCAAAAACTCCCATGGATGGAAAGATTCAACTTCTCTTACAACAATTTAACCCTTTGTAAATCTGATATTTCACTCGAAACCCTTGAATCCGCATTCATAGGCTCAACAAACAGTTGCCCAATTGCCGCAAACCCGACACTTTTCAAGAAAAAGGTGCATAAACACAGAGGACTCAAGCTTGCTTTGGGTTTAGCCATTGCTTTAATCTGTTTGCTAATCAGTTTACTACTTTGTGCATTCGGGTATCGATCAAGAACCATAATGTGGGATGTTAAAGAACCTTGCAATGAAGAAAACATCATTTCGGGCCCGTTTTCATTCAAAACGGATTCAACCACTTGGGTAGCAGATGTAAAGGTTGCAACTTTAGTCCCTGTAGTGATCTTTGAGAAACCATTGTTGAACTTCACCTTCTCAGATCTTTTATCAGCCACATCAAACTTCAATCAAGATACCCTTTTGGCTGAAGGCCGGTTTGGGCCCGTTTATCACGGGTTCTTGGGAGGTGCGGTTCATGTAGCCATTAAGGTTCTGGTAAATGGTTCCACCATGACTGATCAAGAGGCTGCAAATGAGCTCGAGTATCTTGGACGGATCAAGCACCCGAATCTTGTCCCTTTAATGGGTTACTGTTTAGCCGGTGAACAAAGAATCGCGATTTATGATTATATGGAAAATGGGAATTTGCATAATTTGTTGTATGATCTTCCTCTTGGAGTTCATGTGAATGAAGATTGGAGTACAGATACCTGGGAAGATCAAGAAACCAATGAAAATGGTATTCGAAATGTGGGGTCTGAAGCTTTGTTAATGACGTGGCGGTTTAGGCACAAGATCGGGCTTGGCACTGCACGTGCATTGGCGTTTCTGCACCACGGGTGTTCACCACCGATCATTCATAGAGATGTGAAGGCGAGTAGTGTGTATCTTGATTACAATCTTGAGCCTAGATTATCCGATTTTGGCCTCTCAAAAATCTTTGGAAATGGTGTAAATGATGAGATGACTCACGGGTCCCCTGGTTATGCCCCGCCAGATGGCGTGGTCACGCCAAAATCGGATATTTATGGATTTGGGGTGGTTCTTCTTGAGCTGATCACGGGTAAAAAGCCAGTTGGTGATGAGTATCCAAATGATGAGAACTGGAAAGCACAAGATTTGGTTAGTTGGGTTAGAGGGCTCGTGAGGGTGAACCGTGGGTCACAAGCCATTGATCCCAAGATTCGAGCCATGGGTGATGAAGGTCAAATGGTGGAAGGTTTGAAAATAGGGTATCTATGCACTGCTGATGTTCCATTGAAGCGACCAAGTATGCAGCAAGTGGTTGGGCTGCTTAAGGATATTGAACCAGTGTGATACTTGATGAATAAATGTTAGAATCTTGAGTTTTTGTTGTGAAAGATGTTAGTTTTCAACTTCTAATCAGATGATAAGTTTGCAAGAAGATATGTTCAGAAAGTGAAACAGATATTAAAATGATTTGCTGTAGATTCATATCAACTTTGAACATTAAGAGTAACACGTCTTTTCTATAATACAACAATTTCAAAACTTTAAAAAACAAACAAACGTCCATCCATTTTAATTATTAAAAAATGATACGTTTAAATGAACACTATATAGTCTAATTTTTAAATATAAGTCATGAGTCCTACATGCCAAACCAATGTTTTTAAAACTAAACTAAACTAGACATGTTGGTTGAATTGGAAACCAGTGCTCGATCTGTCTTCTTAGTCTATCTAAAATGTTTTCAGTTGAACCGGTGAAACATACTGGTCAAACCGAATTTCAAGTTTTTTTACCTTTAAAGTCTTATTTTCCTTTCAAGGTTTAACGTATATTTTTAAGACTTTTATAATATTAATGATATTATATACTATTAAATCCAAATGAGTAGATTGGTAAGACGACTTGTGCGGGCATGAAAGCATTGTGCCAAAGACAAATATTAAAAATTAGAATCTTATTTTGTTAACAAACAAAATGTGATATTTTCTAATTATTTGAACTAGTGATATATTTTCATTCTAGAAATACTTTTTATTCATACGGCCCAAAGATCAAGTTCACAGATAACCACAGTTCAAATGTTCAATCCCCCTTCTATATATCTTTCATATTTTCACCACATTTTAACTCCTGTGATTTAAACATCTAAATCTTTGACTGCCACACGTGCGCCACATCAGCAGGATACTATCTTATTAAAGGCTTTAAGATGCTGAGTTGGACAGAACCCATTCCACCAAAGTGGGAATACCAAATCCAGTTGCAGCTTTTTTCTTCTCACTCCAAACTGGCCCAGCCATGTCAATATGCAGCCATTGTACCTTCTCATCAACAAACTGCAATGCAAAACATCAGTTGACTTTTGACCTTTGACCTGTAATCACATGTCTAAAATACCCTTTTGAAAAAAATAAACAGTTCAACGGATCTTAAGTAGTATAAAACATAATGTTCATTGTTAGTGAAATGTCTAAAATGCCGTGAAAGGGTAGAACAAGAGAATATTTGATATTTGATATCATGAAACTCCATACTTTGTGGTGATCAGTCAGACCCTACAGAATAGTTTTCATGTTCATAAAATGAAAAGTCTTGGGAATCTAACGTATGATCGAATTCTTTGTGATGATCACAATGGACAAATACGTAAATTCAGCTTCAAAAGATGCAAATTTTACAACACATGCTATTATATAATACAAAAAAACTCGATTTTAAGACCATAATCAATGTAATTAAGTAATTGCTGATGATCATAATGACCTAAAAATTAATATCTTACTGAAACAAAATAAGCAAGTAATATAAAATTTACAATTTTATTGAAACATTTAAAAGAAATTAATGCAATTTTCATGAGGTACAAAAAATATACCTGCTTCAAGAAAAGAGCTGCGGTAATAGAACCACCCGGACGAGCACCAGTGTTGACCATATCCGCCACCCCAGATTTCATGGACTCCCAATAACTTTCCTCCATTGGCAGCCTCCAAAGTTTTTCTCCGGCGACTTCTGAGGCGCCAACCACCTCCTTAGACATTTCATCATTGGGTGTAAAGATGCCTGTTTTATTTTTGACCAAAACATTAACAAACCTTAGAAGTTTGCCCTATAGTGGCATACAACAAGACATGTACTTTAGCATACGTCACATATCCACCCTCCTAATAGGCAATAATATAGATGTGTCAAAATTGGATGCTTAGGGTGATGTTACTTTATAGTGAAAAAAGAACGGTTAAATCTTGATCAAAGTAAGTATCGAATTCCATTTCAAAAGTTGAATGTGACGTGCATGAATCCTATCTTTTCAAATGGCATAGAATTTTGAAACGAATTCATCTTTGTTGGTGGCAAAAGATGTTAAATAAAGTGAAAAATGTTCTATGTGTTTGCCACCCAAGAACATCAAATCAAGAATAAATAGTGCATTGCTGCATTAATTCACTTTGTTAGAAGAGTTTTGAGTGAAGATGCCACAAGCTAATATCATATATGTTAAGCCTCGTATACCTGCAATTGAGGGCCCAAGAGCAACTACACAAGCACCAGTTAAAGTTGCCAAATCAATTATCTGCATAACATATTAAATTTTAGGTCATTCTTAAATGTATAAGTAAATTTATGGAGAAGCAGGATCCTGACGAAATGAACAAAGTAATTGATAGATAATTTTGATTATTTGAAGATGAATCGTATACTGGTTTAGATAAACGTGTGGTGGCTTGATAATGAAGGAAGATAAAATATCAAGATTAATTTTGATTTATTAATTAGTTTATATGTTATGTTTTTTGGTATGTTTAAAGGTTGCTTATTAGTAGGAGTTTGGGTCTAATTAGGGGTCTTGTTTAGCAAGGAAAGTATAGTATAAATAGAGGTTAGGAGTAATGTATTTGTGTGTGGTTCGAGCAATTGAAATTTCCCACAGTAATTAAGGTTCTGCTTCTTTATACCAATTTTTCTGTTCTCCATTTTGTGGGGGACCCATATAATAAGAACTTCAAAAAGTAGCTCCAAAAGTTGATGAGTAAAAAACTACCTTGTCCACTCCCTGATTACAGGCATACACCAAAGCATCAGCAAGTGTAAGTCTGCCTTCAGCATCAGTGTTGTTAACCTACAATAATAAAAATATCAATTTACTAATGTTCTCAGTGTGAAGATTTAATAAAGTTCCCAATTCTATGAACAAGATGGACATTACAACTTCATCATTTTCTTCATATGTAAATGGACGCCTTTAAAGAAAAAGGCCTTGCAAATGCATTTCTTGAATTTTGTTTTGCTTGGTTTGATATATATTTTATTAAGAAAGACCAAATTTAAACAAATTATATTAAATGGAATGAGGGATACCTCAATTGTCTTTCCGTTTGAGGCTGTTACTATGTCACCAGGCCTCATACCAGTTCCACTTATCATATTTTCACAAGCAGCCACAATAAAATGAACCTGTGATAACACAATCATAAGCGAGGGTCAACTAAAGGTAGCATTTTTACAATATACTTATGAACAGGTTGATCTGGTTATGTTTAATCTCAAACGGGCCAAACTGGTAAAGACATATGATTAGCTAACAAGCACAAAAGCCATAAAAGGTAAAACTTGTCAAAGGTTGCACAATGTGTGCTTTGCTTTCAACCTCCTCAATCCTTGTACCAAGTACAAGATTACTAACAAAATGATAATTACTTATAATCGGAGTTATCACACTAATTAGTTATAAACGAAAGTTGATAAATTTTGGTCCAAAAGTGATTCTTGTAAACCCAACCCATGATAACCAATCTGACTCACTAAAGTTCAGATATTGGTGTCAAAATATTGAAGTGGAACTTTTAAGTGATTAATCATGAGATTATTGAGTATTAAATCCAACATATGTTAAACTTGTGAGTGAAATACATAATATGAGATTAAAGCATATCATTATCATCTCACCTCTACTCCAGGGGGTTTAATTTGACCAAGGGCTTTGGCAGCACCTAAGACTGCTGCTGAACCACCCATGTCACATTTCATCATCTCTATAGAACAACCAGGGCCCGTCTTAATGTTATAGCCACCACTGCAAACATATGAGATACGAATGACATATTTTACAACAAAGAAAAGTGGTGGAAATTTCGGTCTATTTACTTATAAAATGGTTTGATTAAGGGTTTTTTTTCTTCATCTCTAGCTTTCAAATGGGTTATGATAATAGTTGACTATGAAGGAAATAGTACAAACTAGCTGACACTCTAAAGTTTCCCTATGAACATTTTAAAATCTTAACCCGTAAACCTCCTAAACTGTCTTATTAAAAAAAGTATATATAACAAAATATTTGTAATCGTATTTGACACACTAATTGTTTATGAGAAAACAATTCCAGTTCAACCCAACCTCACATGTACAAAAAACTTCTCGTTTTGACTGCAACCCATAACCCAACACACCAAAACACCCGTTTTGCGATCTCTAATAATCAGGATTTAAATACTCTTTGTAAATGATGATGGTAATAAAGTATTATATTCATTAAATAAATAAATGAAAACAAGATTATTGTTACCTGTCAAATGTCAACCCCTTTCCCACTAAAGCCAGTTTGATTTTAGTGGATCCAGTTGGAGGTTTATAACATAAATGGATGAATTTAGGAGGATTTGCAGAAGCAGCAGCCACACCAAGATAAGAACCCATTTTCAGTTCTTTGCACTGCTCTGTATCCAGAATCCTTGCTGTAAGAACATCACTATATGCAGCAGCAATCTTTTCAGCTTCTTCTGCTAGCACCCCTGAGGACATAAATGTAAAAAGGAGAAATTAAAGGAAAAGGAGTAAGCACAGATTAGTGGAATTATAGGTACAAAAAGAAACGATAAGTGAGATGAACATTTGACTAACCAGGAGTGACCACGTTAGCAGGTGCGTTTACTAGTTCTTGTCCCAAAATTACCCCAGAGCAAACGTCTTCTGTGTACTTAAGTTTCTTTTCTAGCTCAGGGCCACCTCCAAGACCAAAAAGATCAACAGACTTGAGAGACGGCTTCTTAGACTCGGATTTGAATCTGTTATCTTCATAAGTACCCAACAATGTGCCTATATCATAGTCCCAAAAAAAGATAACAAAACATTTGACTGGTTATATAATGATCGTATCTAGACAATATCCAAGTGTAATATTATTCTCTTTATATAGAGCCCCTATGACCCTATTATACACACAATCAATATACAATCTTTCCAGATTTAAGTGACAAAAAAAAATTATTGGTACACCTTTAAATCCCTAAATCTTGAACATAAAGAGGTGGCCAAACGAATTACCGACCAACCCACACTTTTTTGATCTTTTGCAGAATCCTATAAATAACTAATGTGTTTCATAAAATTAAAAGCATTAGAATTACAGTTTAATGCACTCGACCAGTTAGAGATCAAACATACAAGTTGACCTTTTTATTGGTCGAAAATTGAAATAGCCACCTCTACTCATACGGGAAGAATTTAGAAAACTTGAGGTCAATAGTCGCCAAAAGTGTATTCAAATACTTGCAAATACTGAGAAAAATTAAACAATTAGATTAATTATATAGTTATATTTAATCATATCAACATCATCCTGACCCATTTTGAGCGGTTGCCAAACCCATCCGCCGCCTATTTTGCCACCTCTAATTGGTAGAAACCAAAAGACTAACTGATAAAGGCCCACTGAAAGTGTATTCAAGAAAAAGGAATCAGGTTACAGCTGGCAATATGGGACAGCTGGATGTTATTTTTGGGAATTGGTTGAATCCACTCAGTCAAGAC
>BJCM01063681.1:0-16572 GCA_018326385.1 Flaveria bidentis
TAGTTAACATATATATCAAAAAATACTTGATATAATAGTCATAAAAATAACTGACATAATAATTAAGAATATAAACGAACATAAATGAACATAAACGAACACTTTATCGAACGTTCACGAACGAACACTAACGAACATAAACGAACACATTATCGAACGTTCGCGGACATAAATGAACAAACGCGGGTTGTGTTCATGTTCGTTCGTTTAACTAAACGAACGGAATTTTCATGTTCGTGTTCGTTCATTTACTAAACGAACGAACATAAACGAACTTCCCACCGAACGGTTGACGAACTGTTCGCTGAACGTTGAGTTCGTTTGCAACCCTAAGTATGCAATCAATTATGTAATTCGTGTTATAATGTTAGTGGAAATGATTAATGATGATAAGTAATTCCCACATATTTTTCCAAGGGATCAAGTTAGGAAGCTGATTACTCAATCAGTCTCCTCCTTTTATACTTTAAAAAAACAATGAAAGTAACGTAGAGACTTGAAAAACTGTTCAAATGAGAAGACTCTTTCTGCTTGAAGTAATCTCGATGTGGTGGTGTTGTGTCGTATCTTGTCGTTTCATGATGTTTTGGAGTTGTGGACATCATAAACAAACGGTTAGAATGTCCACAAGGCCAAAGTCCCATGAACACTTGACGACCAAGTCGATATGGATGATAATATGTGAGCCAAAGGAGAGCCTGTGAGTCCTTCAAATCTAGTGATTGGTGCGGTTAACTCCTTATACGAAGGAGGACTTGATCAAAATCCTAATGGTGTCAAAGCTCACTAGACCAAACCTAGAACAAGGTACCGTCTAAATGTATAAAAGAGAATTGCATCAATTCATGGTAGCTTGTATTACCATACGCAAGAACTTTATTCATTGATACTAGTTCAAATACAAACCACTGAATAATTTTTTAAAAATTATACTATCTTTTAGCCTTTGATCACATGCTAAAGATACGAGGAACTAATAAAACGATCTTGCAGGGTGAAAGGACCCAACCGTCAATTGAAACACCATGTTCATATGTTGTAAAATCTGCTATACTTTCGAATCCATACTTACCTAACGCATTCTTTTTTGTTTTACATTTGTGTATAACAAATAAAAGAATCCTATTCCAGCATGCAAAATTTCTGAAGTTAATGTAGCTTTTCGTTTAGTTTGCAACAGCAGGACTATATACCCTTCGGGCAGTATACCGACAGTTGATTCTGTTTTGCAGTACAAACTTGAGGCACAGCAAACAAACTGATCAGGTTAGGTTGTGTCTCATTGCTCGTCGACCCTACAAGTATATCACATTTGACTGTTAACCAGTGTTGGTAAAGCAATTTATGTCATTGAATAAGTTACTATCAACCCATTTGACCCATTCTCTTTTCACACAAATTTTTAATTCGCTCATATGAGATGAGACGTAAGTACATAACCCAAATCCACCCAGTTATAAGTAAACAAATTAAAGCTGCGACCTTTAGTTAAACCGTAAAAGTAAAACATGCATTAAATACCTTCAACAACATTCGAGTTGACCACGTTGATACTAGTATCACATCAGTCACCATCTTCATCAGTATCCACCTGGGTGGTGAAACGCCAATTTGGTGGTCCCGCTATACGCTTCTTCGGGCATCTCTTCACCCTCTTACCTTTCTTTATGTTTTCATGCTTTGGTTTCTCTAAAAACAATAAATAAAAATCAAGTAGGGAAAAGCGAAAGTGTTAATATAGTTAGTTACCAGAGGTCAATGCCCGTGTTCTTTTAACCCGAGGATGCATTTCCATTAGACAAATAGCTGCTTCTACAGCTTCTAAACCATATCTTCTTACTATATGCACCTACAACATATGATGTTCATAAAGATCAACTCTAATAGCCTGTTTTATTACTAGTTACTGACATTTTATTTTAAATATCACATATTCGCAATCAAATCACCTATCCAAACAATCCATTATGTACCTGCAGCTTGCAGCTTCCAACTAGATGAAACACCAGAATATCACCCTGTTGTAGTTTTTGAGCAATCGAAAATCCCCTCCAACCGCCGCTTAAGCCTTGCCTCACTTTCAATACTTCGTCTCGAACTCCTTTCCAAACTCATCCACTAGAGTAACTGTCGTATCATGTTCGGGCAAGTGCATGATACAAAATTTCTTTGGAAGAAACTGTGTACATAAAAACTTGATCAATATCATAAATAGAAAAATATTGTTGTGGGTATAGAGGTGGTAACTTTTGACCCGCTCATTTATAAAATAGATGATTTGGGTAATGTTATATTATTATATCTTTAACAGGTCAAACGGGTAAGATAAGAAGTAGCTTAAAAGGAAATTGGTGAAAATGGATTAAATGGATGGAAAATATTAATGCATACAATCTTTTTAACCAATCTGTTCAAGAAATTCATTAATCATATTGAAGTTCTTTTAAATACTTAGGGTCAGCCTGACCCGTTTCAAACCATACAAGGTTACCACTTACCCCTTTTGTTCAGTTACCCAACTGGCCCGTTTTACCACCTCTAGTATCTATAGAGGTAGCAACTTTTGACCTGTTTATTTATATATAGGCGAGTTGAGTAAATGTTATATCTTTAACAAGTCAAACAGGTAAAATAAAAAGTAACCTAAAAAGGGCACGGGTCAAAATGGATCAAATTGGTGGAAATTGTTAATGGATACAACCCCTTTAAACACATTAATCATACTAATTTCTTGACAAAAAACTTAGTGTCAGGTCAACCTGACCCGTTTCAACCCGTACATGACACCCATTTTGATTTGTTACCAAATTGGCCATTTCACCACCTAGTATCTATGGTTTAAGTACTCTATGCTTACCAACCAATTACTATAGAGAACGTTGGACGGGAGCATACACTTGGCAAACTTCAGTAACTCAGTATCTAATCGCTCCAATAACATTCCCGCTCTCTCCAAACACATATACTGATCTTCGGCATTATTATAAATATCACAGACCCGTGTTCTTTTTCCTCCGCTATATTAAGATGCACAAAGTTACTCAAGTCATTAAGCATTCTAGAGAAAGTATTTGAATGATCAATACTTATAATGTCACTAACCCTGAAGATTTCTGGGGCTTATAATCTGACATAATCTGCTCAAAACAATCAAATTAGGGTTTCAAAACTCAAAAAAATAATAATAATAAAGAATTCAAGTTCACCTCAATGCTGCAAACATAGGTTAGACCCAAACAGTAGCAACCGAACATTTATAAATGTAAAATGTTATAAAAATAAAAATATAAATAACAGTTCAATTCTTTAACATAAACCAAAAACTCACAGATATGAAACCTAAACAGAACAATGAAATTAGGGTTTCAAAACTCATAAAAATTCAAGAATTCAACTCCTTCCAATGTCGCAAAGCACATTTAAGATCTAAACAGTAGCATTAACATTCATACATGTAAAAAGTTAAAATAAAAAGGCTTCAGTTCTTTAACATCAACCACAAATTCACAGATATGAACCCTAAATAGAACAAACAATCAAATTAGGGTTTCAAAACTTATAAAATTAAAGAATTCTAGTTCATCCCAATGTTGCAGATATAGTTAAGATCCAAACAGTAGCAATCCAACATTCATAAAAATAAAAAGTAAAAAAAAGTTTTAATTTAACATAAAGCACAAATTCACGGATATGGACCCTAAACAGAGTAAACAATCAAATTGGGTTTCAAAACTCATAATATTAAGCAATTCAAGTTCACCCCAATGCTGCAAACACAGTTAAGATCCAAACAGTAGTAATCAAACATCCATCAATGTAAAAATTAAAACAAACTGAGATTCTTTAAACATAAACCATGAATGCACAGAAAACCCTAAACAGAGCATCAGTTTCTCAACAAATCGAAATCAAACATCAAAGAATCTGAAGTGGGTACAATCGCACATAGTTTGAACTTAAAATTGCACCTGTTTATCGTCGGATTTAGGTTCCCTCGACTGTTTATAAGTAGTCTTGATCTTCCTCTTCTTCTGTAAAGAGATGTTTTGGTTCATCTGTAAGTTGAAAAAGAATCAAACAGAAGATGAAAGCATTTGAATATAATAAAGTTAAGGCGCGCTGTTTGTTCAACTTGAAATTGTTGATTGATGTTGTGTTGTGATTATAGCTGTTTAACTTAAGCAAGAAGACAAAAGCCAATTAAGGTTGAGCAGGAGACCAACCAACAAGTGGGGTATCCATTTGATTATGGATCCAACATGACCGACAAGTAGACCGGGTAAAAAACCGGTTCGTGAACCGGGTTGGCCCAAATCAAACCCAAACCAACTCGAACCTCCGGTTCCCATCGATGTCTCATATTTTGTTGGTGATTTTTCCATCACTATCTATATTAATAATTTTAATTCTGTCTACTTTTAATTCGAGATAATACAACATAAAACTTACTATGATCCATGTTTAGAAACAAACCAACTTAAAACAGTGATTGTTATTAACTATTGTTTATTATTATTGCAAAATACACTACTAACAAAATTATCTTCTTTAAAATTCAAAAATAATCATTTTGTTTGAATGTGTCAAAGTCAATCATGAAATAAAAATATTATTTTCATTATTACATTTTCAGATATATCAAAACAATTTGCATATATCAAACGAATTCTAATCAAACATAATAATAATATGACATTACACCTAAAAAAGAAATAAAGAAGTTTATAAAATAAAAGCATGTAATACTTATTTATAGATAAATTGTTGAGGTAGATCGCCGTCAAATCAAAAGATTGAAAGTAAAGTAATATTAATTCAAAAACACAATTGTAGACAATGATATGATAAATGATAATTTCAAATGACGAAAGCTCAAATATAACAAAAAATATCTTTTGTTGAAGAAAACTTGATAAAACTAAAGCCAAAATGAGAACGCTAATGAAGTCTGTCGAAGGCGATATCATCAGACTGTATAAAGACAAATCAAAAGGGTCGTAAAGTTAAGATATTTGATAAATATTATAAAATCATGTATGATTTCATATCCAAAAACAGATACCCATGAATTTCTTCAAATTAGAGAGCAGTCGATGAAACAAATCCCGTAACTTTTATCAATAGTCAAATATAAACCGAGTATTTAATGAAAACACACAATCAAGAAATTGATTTCATAGATGAAAAAAATCATAAATGATTTTTACAGTTTTTGTTGATAAATTATTTGAAGAAAGAATAAATATCAGATATGATTTTATTTCCAAAAATAATGTGCTCTAATTTAGGGTTTAATTTTTAAATTTTCTCTAAATATCTCTTGTATCATAAGTTGACTTTTAGTCAAACGAACCTACACTAATATTAAGAACAGATGCGTAATTAGGCGGGAAATAAAAAAAACAAAGTCTTAAGAGAATGACACGTGACACCAAAATTATTATTTTATTAATAAGTATAGATTTCACTCTGATTTTAAAAACAACTAATTGTGTATTTAGTTTTTACAATACTTTGTTGCTCACTTATAATATTTTTATATTTTAACTTTTACAAATAAAAATATATAAATATGTCTTGTGATTATAAAAGCATGTATTTAATTTATCATCTCTCATTTTTTATTTTTATGATTTCATAGTTTATATTTTTAATTACTTTGTAACAATTATTAAAAAAGTAAAACCCGAACAAGTTTCCAAACCGACCCAAATCAATTTGTGTAGGGTTGGGATTCACAAACCTAAAACCGTTTGGGAACCCGAACCGATTTGAGGCCAAACTGGTTTTGACTAAAGTTGACCAAACTAGATTAGGTTTGTAACTGAACCTTGTTAAAAAAAAGCTCGATTTGTAAACCACCAACGACAAGAAGAGAGATTTGAAAAAAAAAGTTTTTGTCGTGCTGAGGTGAAAGATAATGAAATGTCTAAAAGAGTGTTTTGGGACGGGGATTGTGAGACGGAAGGAGAGAAGGTTATGGTTTGTGTGAGGATGTCGGTCAAGCGGAGTGGATGTGGGCAAGCATTGTTGAGTATGATAATGATGACGGTGTTCAAAATTTAACGTTACCAGAGATAATTGGATTTGTTGTTGAGTTTTTCTTGGTTGTAGTTCTTTTTGTAATGTTTTGACGAATTAGCCATTCCAACTTTTCGCTAGTTTGTTTATGTTGATAATTTTTTTGTTGTTTAAAAAAGTTACGACTATATATTTTATTGATCCTTATATTTAATACATGAAATATACCGAAATAATTATATATAACAAATTGTTTAGGGGAAAATCTTTTTATTGTTTTTCAGTGGGGAGTAGAATTTTGAAGAGAATAAAAGAGATCGTAAAAAGTTTTTTGTTCTTAAAAAGAAATTAAAAGTGGACTCGTGGCTCAGCTCTTGAAAGTAATAAGAGAAGCCCATTTAACTAGCCCACTATAACTAGATAAGCTCACTGGATCTGCTTTTGTGCCCATCAAGCCCACTGGATCTGCTATTAGATCTGCTGTATTTGGTGTAATTTATAAGTAAGAATATAATAAATTTGTCGTTAAAAAAATAATAATAAATTTAACTAACTTTAAAGTTGGAACAAGTAAAAATAGAAAAAGGACTTTAAAAGATAATGTTAATTATATTAACCGTTATTAGTAAATTAAGTAATGTAATTAAGAAAGAATATTCTATGTAATTGGAGATATTAGAAGTTTTCTAGTTAGGACATTTGTAAAAGAGAAAGAGGCGTATTCATTTCCAACTAAATCAAGGATTTGTGAGGAAAGGCGTATAAGGTAAAAAGGTATAAGCAGGTTGTATAAATGAATGAAAGATACTTACAAAAAGATTGGACACTTAGACGTACAATGTAAATGTTACACAACAAAATGAATATGCTAATAAACACACCTTAAAATTGAGTATAATTGCACTCATTTTTCCGCAATACAAGTGAACCTTTTAAAAATGTTATTTTTAAACATGTGGTAATCATTTTCTCAAATTAAAGGGAATAAAACTCTTAATTTAATGAATTAAGTTTAAACATCTAAAAGATCGTGTTAAATTGGGCTTGAACAACAGTTTATCGGGATTTTATAACGATGTGCCTAACTTAAGCGAACACCCATAACTAAGGAACTTAATTTCTGACACGACAATAAATTTCACGGGTTTGGATTTAATATACATATAAAGGTATAAACAAGTTTGGGTCAATTTTAGGTCCAACATGCAAACCCATTTAGCTAGCGGGTCATGTTTCGGTTCAACCCGCCGAGTTCACGGGTTAACCCATTTAACCCGTTTTTAATTTTTATATATGTTTTATGTCATAAAATAATTTTATTGGGCGTCTTTCCGGGAGGCTTTATCGTTAGGGCTTACACTTTGTGACTCGCTATTTTGAAATTTAAAACTAAAAAAAGAAATACACATAAGATCTAACAACTAAGAATAATTGTTTTATATTTATTCAAGCTAAATGGATTGTTGTGTCAACCCATAAATTTTCGTATTATGTTCACGTTCAACTGTCTGACATGATTTTAAGGTTCAAATTGTTTTCAGGTTCGCGTAAAATGTTTGAGTTCGTATCGGTTGGACTCTCCAACTTGTGAATTGAACCAACCTATTTAGCACCCCCTACCCATAACACACAGTTACTTTCTCTCATAATATATAATGGTGCGTCAGTATATCTTACATTTGCTTTCCAATTCTTTTTCTTTTTTAAGAACATGAAAACTTTTACCGTTAACCGTTACCATATATGAGACCTCTTTCATATTTTTAGCATAATCAGCCTACAAAATATACACAAACATATGATTAATAGCCCAAACACTAAGATCCCATGTGGATCGCAATCCTCACATGCAAAGCCTTGATGTACAAACTTAATATTCATTTATAGAATTGAAGTTATTGTCGTCATTTTGAAGATAAGAGTGCGTAGAGTGCAGGCCACATGGTGAGTTTTTTTAGGCCCAAAAAGATAATAAAATATAATATATAACTTGGTTAATGATTCAATATCATAAATCATATTGTTATACACACTACTAGAAAACTTTTAATTTCACAATAAAATTTTCTAACAAAATAAATTTTGTCGTAAAAACTGACGAATTTCCGACAATTTCACGACAAAAAACAAACCCTAAATTTTTCGCACGATTCCTAACAAGTTTGCGATCACATTCCGTTCAAGAAATTTGTCGATAATGTGCGGGAGTTTTCAGGACAAAAACTCATCAAACTTTGTTTGTTAATATTATTATCCTTTAATAATATTGTTATTCTCATTGGTAATAATATTATTTCTATTTAATGTTATTATTATTATTCATATTAGTAATAAAAATAGCAATGTAAATTAGAATAAGCAAAAATAAAACTCTTTGTTGGAAAATTGTAGGTAATTTGCGACCAATTTGTGACAGTTGTCTTTTCTTTTTTTAATTTGTATGTGTCGATAAATATTTGTTGACTTCATCTTTTTAACAAATATATTATACATATAATACATCTTTTTTAACAAGTATAAAATACATTTATTTCACCAACTTTATGTCCAGTTTATTCAATCTAAACTATAAGTTGTTCATGTACTTGACTTTTGTGATTACCATAGTTTAGTCAATATTTATGTGTAGCATCAGAGAGTATCTTTGTGTAATATCTACCTTTATATATATAAACCTAGATAACCCTGTTATGATAAGAACTAATATAAAACTACTGTTATTGATTTAACTCTAAACACAATCAATACGTATTTACGACTATTAGTTAACGTTTATTGTAATAATCTCTAAACACTAAATTCACATCACTTTGTATATATTACACTTCCATTCAATTCATATCATGTAACTATCATCCTCTAACCATCACAAAAACCAAAGAAAATATATTTTATAAATTAAGATTTTTTTTATACACGATCTGCTGTATATTATTCACGTGTACTTAGATATAGCGGCTTCATCTAAGGGACACCATCATCACTCGTTTAATAACTTTATTTTCACCACATTGTTAACATTCATGACATGGTCTTCCTTCGTCGAGACCTTTTCGTTATCAGTTTTTACTTTTGAAGCAAGAAAAGTGATGCTACATACCACCCTTCGAATTAAACATTAATTGCCATAAATGTATTTCTTTTGTAAATTAAGTAGATAACTTTTTTGTTAAAATTATACCAAAAAAAATCAATTATAATAAAATTACAAGTAAAATATAATAAATAAAGTATAGCGACATTCTCACTTTCTGGCTGCCGAGATCTCGATTTTGTTGAGATTATAATAAAAAAAATGGCATCAGATCCAAAGCATTACGATCTCAAAACACCACACACCACGTGCATTCACCTCTTCTCTTTGTCCCCCTTTTCCCTTTACATCTTTCTCTTTATTTATCAAATTTATGCTTTCATATTTCATATTTTGAAACAAGTTAACTGTTAATTTAAATCCATAAATTAATAAAAATGATATTTCTTATAATATAGTTATTAGTAATGATAAACTAATTAGATTGCATAATTTTTTTACCGGTGTCATTTAGCACCTAAATTAATCAAAGTTAGACTTGTATTTCATTAATAATTTACGGTTTAATTATGATTTGTATAATTTGATACACAAAATTGTAATTATATAAATAGTATTTTGATACGTTTCATGTTAAAAGGTTAGTACAACTTTAAAATCTATTAACCTTTTCTTTTAGGCTTACTAATTTGTCATCAACTAACAATATAAAGTGTCGTTGAATATCAAACACATACATGTAATCATCTTTTGGGTTGGTAGCTAGCCAAATGATAAGAACTAAAGATTTTTTGAAAAAAATGAGAGTTTAATTTCTAACATGAGATAGCTTAGGAGTTAAGGAGTGACAAAGGTTAATAAAGGCCACATGATATGATATTAGTTTTTAGCCGGATAGTTTAATTATATATATATATATATATTAAGTTCGTTCCTCTGAAAATATTTACTTTTACCACCGTCTCCGTATAAGAATATTCAAGGTTTGCTACTGAATGAAATGTTGTAAGAATGAAATTAGATGTGTGTAAGTTTTTTTTCTAAATGCATGCTAACTTAATAAAAGAATTATGTGTCAACCACCACGTAGATGTGCTTCTTTTAGGTTGACTTATCAACATTTCTCTAGGTTGCAGTTTAGAATCCTATGCATTGTGTAATTTATGCATAAAAATATGGTTAACTTCTATTATATAAGTTATGCACCACGTTTCTTGTATAAAATCGCCCCTTTATTTTCATGCACAAATAGAGTAAAAGATTTTAATTATTTTGAATATATTTTAGAGAACCAATTTGAGTTATTTACCTTAAATGATTTAAATATTATGTATGTATATCTTTATAATTATATAATACTCCACAGACTAAGATAAAAAAAAAAATTGCTAACATGATTGTAACATTTTAACATGTGTGGATTTTGGATACTGAAACTAAGATTAACAATACTGTTAATTAAGTTGATATGAAATAATTAATTTATCATTTATATGGAACAACAAAATAGAAAAATGTATTTAAAAAAAAACCCTCTACAATCCCTCTCTATCATTAAACGTCTAAGAGTGGATCGTTCTAATTAAAACATAAATCGAACTAACACCAATCCAACTTTAAGAAATCCATATTGAAAGCCTTAAGTGAGTGAAGAATAGCGAGTTGCACCTATTGTTTTAGAGGAGCCAACATTAGGGGTAAGACTTGAGGAGGGAGGAGTGTGTTCAACGAAATCCATCATTCAACAAGAAAATTATGTTGAGTATTTGATTAAGAACAATGTCGAGAGTGAATCGCGTTCTCAATTCAATCAATTAGTCATAATCAGACATCGAAACAATTTGAACTTGTATGTATCGAGATCTTTTATGATGATGATGATTTCATGTCCTTCTGATTAATTTTGGTTATGTATCATGAGATCGATGGATGGTCTTAGAGATAAAAGTGTTTAGTATGTTTGTTTCTGTTTTGTTTTTTATTTTTATTTTTGTAACATCTAAGGAGACACTCTAACTATAATTATGAAGTATTTTTCATCAAATAACCCCTTCATAACTTAAGGGACCATTTATGTCATTTAGGAAAACGTAATTAATTGATACTTCGTCAAGTGATCATTTGTGATGAGACGTAAGTTTTGCTAATTTAAATACTCATCAACTTTAATGTTGAAACTATGACAAAAAGTTACAATCATTCAAATCGAAAAAAAATTCAAGACCGTAAACAATCATGCTAAAATCTCAATATAAAACACCTAAACCTAATACCAAAATGATTGGAAAAAATCATCAATATACAACATTATTTTGTACAAATTTTTCTGTATATGTTGAAGTGCACTTTTATGTTTTTATAGACAAAATAAATATACTAGTGCATTTGCATTAATCATTCACACATGTGACATGCTATTACATAAGGTTTTTGCTATCATCGTTACAAGTCTTATCCGAAATATTTAGGTGATAAACCTTTAATCATTGGATCCACAAGCATATATGTTATATTACTTTATTTGATACAAAGATTATTTTTCTCTACTTCTCTAATGATAAACAAATATTTTATAAAAATAGTGTGATTTTAAATGTTACAAATACAAACCGATAAGATGATTACAATGGAAAAAACTGTTAACCAAAAAGGGTAAGTGAGAAGTAGCTTTTCGAGCCCAGGAGAGTGTTAATTCTTTTTCAAATGGAAAAAGGTAACTGAACTTTGATAACTGAAGTTATAAATCCGTAATTTAATTTTGTTATCATCATTGTAAATACATATACCTAAATTATGAATTAAAATTGGTGATTTTGATTTTACTGTTTATTTGGTAATAGGGAAAAAAGTTTTCTAAATAAAACTTGTTTTTTTATAACAAATGTAATTCATGCAAGGGGTTTGTGAGATCAATTTAAACAAACCTTATCGTATTAGATAAACTATGTTCTATTTATTTTTGTTAGATTATCAATCTTTAGCTCCCATCTTACGATATTTTTGGCCATTCAACCATTGTTCTTTCAAAAATAAACGTTTTAGAAAAAGTTAATACGCAATTCAGGACTAATAGGAAAACGTGTATTTGCCTTTAAAAATTGGTCGATCAACGAAACATAAGATATCGAGTGGCTTTCACAACAAGAATTTCTAGATATCTTGCGGGTTGTTTGGTAGCTTATTAATAATTTCAATAAAAGACTACATCTAAATCGTTCAGATATGTTAAGTGTGTTTGATTCACATAAAAACGTCTTCTTAATAGTTTATAAAGTATTTTAATGATTAAGTTTTAGATACATGTTGAATGATTTAGATACTACATTCTATTCACTCAGAATTCTTGAGTCTTGACAACTTAACACAAGATTGTCAAACAACCCTTAGACAATTGTGTTTAAACATGATCGAAACCGACCAAATCAAATTAATCAAAGCAAGAGTGAGATCTAAATTGTCCGGTTCACTTTTCACTCTTCACGGTTTAACATTTTAATTATTTGGTTTGAAACTTTGAATCCGTGGTGTAAACCGAACCAGATGTTTGATCTTTGTTATTCATATTCATAAGTTTCTTTTCGTTTTTACATGCTTTTACAAATTTAGTTATGTATTTACATTATAATAATGATTCATTTCCATCATTTTAATCTTTAATACAAACTAATAATTTGAAAAACTAAAACAAAAAAATCAGGTCAAACCTCATAACCAAACTGTTAAACCACTTCACTATGTCCTTTCAAGATTTACATGTCAAGGGTATCAGAGTTGAGCCACAAGGTTTTCTCAACGATAGATTTCCTCCTAAGAAGGTTAGGGGTACGGTCCTGACTAGAAAACGAATATGTGAACCCGATTAAAATAACACATGATCTCTAAAACAAAGTCGCACATTTACCGTGAAAAAAATAATAAAACCTAATCTTCTGCATCTGCTTTATTGGGTGGTGGAATTTTCTAATAATTTTTTTTTAATATTTTATATCCAAATCAACCAAAGAAAATAAAAATGAAAAGAACAATAAAAACCATGGAGACTATCACAAAGCGCATTTGCACTTTAAAAAAGAAAAGGAAAAACTAACTCAAAATGCAAAAAGGTGTGGTCTTGAAATTACAAAAAAGCCCCTTTCCCCATTGATCACACAAAATGACCAAATATATATACATTGATCTAATTCAACTTTTGAGGGTGGAAGAAAAGAAATGAGTACAAGAGCATGCCCAATGTATGATCAAGATCTAGATCCAACGGCTAAATGCATGGGACCCTACCTCCCCACAATGGAATAATCAATAGTATATGACTATGATTTTCAATGTACACCCACAGCTCTAATGGATGTATCAAATTATAAATACTACTTTTTATGTGCGGACACCATATTGTTTATGAAAAAGAGGTTGATATATATGCATCCCTACGAGACAAAAAATAAAACTACAAGAATAGACATTATATAATCAAAGTAGTGATTGATTTTTTTTTAATTATTAGTTTGAACCTTAAACATTACAATGAGAAAGGAAAACTAGAAAAAAATCATAATAAGACCCGTGATAACATTTACGCGAAAAGATTAAAAGTAAGTTTTATGTAAATTTTGCAAACAGTTTTGATAATATATTTAGTCTACATGTTATTTTCATGATTTTTCATGAGAGAAATCAAACGGGTAAATTTGAAAGGGAAAGAGAAATAAAAAGAAACTTATGGTTATAACAAACGAAAAAAGAGAAACTACTATGACAACATTTACGCTAGAAGATTTGCACCCATGGTTGCAAAATCAACTCGGTTTAAGTATAAGTGGTTGGACGCATTTAGCAACATAACTATTCTTATGACAGTTTTTCTAGAAAAATCCCCGGCAATAAAAAAGTGAATAAAGAGAAATATAGCGTTATAAGAGAGAAAAAAACGAGTTAGTTCACCTTGCACGTAACAACATCAACAATTACATGCGTCTTAGGTTAAGAGAGACAATAGATTGGAGGCGTGAGGGTCAGTTTCTCACTTTCCAAGGCCAAAGTCTGCTCACACGTACCGTCAACAGTTGATGGTGAGAGAAGGAAGAAAGAAAGGGGGTGGAGAGCCTACGTAAGGTCCATTTTACCAGACAAGCCAAACATTAAGAAACTTCCCTCAACTATCGACCGATTCATACTAAAATGCTATAAACACAAACATAGACATGGTAATTAACAAAATGCCTAGACATGATTTCTTAAATACTGACTAATTAATCAACTACAAACAAGAATAATGTCTCCTGCCATCTATGACAGAATGAGGTGAAATGTTTTGGGTAAAACACTAATTAATTTTGAAACAAATAGTTGATAAAGAGAAAAAAAGGACAAACTAATACAAATATTAATCTGAAACTTTTGTATTTTCTGACACTACATTTAATATTGTGGGTTCAAATCCCTATGTTTAGCTTAACATATGGAAAGAATACACATACCCCACCAAAATTACTGACACTGTGATGCATCAGAAGTGCAGGCCAGAGGAGGGATGAACACTCAACAGTGATGTTGCAACAGAAGCTTCTAAAATGGTGTAGGACACAAATCAAGAAAATGAAAGCTCTTTTACACATAGTTAGAGATTGATGTGCCTATACATAACAGGATTTCCTTCAACTGTCATAACCCAATGAAACTGAAATTGGAAATTAGTGACAGCAAAGAAATGATTGCAATAATTATTAAGAGTTAAGTAGAAGAAGATGATGATGTAAAAGCATTGGGAGTCTTGTCATTTTAGCTTAATTAGTGTTCACCTGCTTCAATCTTCATCGGATGATTATGGCTTCAATCGAACCCACTGGTACCTACCTTCCATTGGTACGTCGTTCACGATATCATAGTTGTATCTGATCAAATCAACAGCATAATTATCAGTTAGTGTTACTGTTAGTGTTAGTGTGTGTTTTTTAGGCTTTGAGATTTATGCTGTTTAAGCTGCTTACTTATCAGCGAATCGTTGTTGTTCTTTCTTCTCAATGATTGTGAAAAACTCATCGATCTCCGCCGGTGACGGAAGATTCGCCGCCGGCGACGGTTGACGACGGGAGGAAGTGGCCGTCGGTAGCGGTGTTTTCTTCTTCTTCTTCAACGTTGACGATGCTTCCATTTCGTCTGAATCTAGACAAATCTCGCTCGATGAACTCGCTTCTCTGCTGTAAATCATAGAAACATGATATTATGTTAGTAATTTGCGGAGAAGACGAAGTGATGAAGACGAAATTACGAATCGTTTGTTCGGATTTCACTTTTTCAGTTTCAGAAACGAAATAGATCACTTCAATTACTTCAATTACATCAAATTCAAATCGATCGAGATCAATAAAAGCTAATTAAATGCAAATTAACGAGAAACTCATAAATTCACCTGAAACCGCCATTGCCGCACACAGATGTTTCCGTTTCAAAACGAATCTCCACCTACAATCAAACATTCACACAAATAACTCAACACTAATCAACGAATCACCTTCATACTTTCATAATCACACACACGAACATAACTACAGAATTTCAAATTCAAATTTCCTTATTTCACCTTCAGATCTGAGCTCAAATCATTCTGCACACACGACGACGACGACACACGATCACCGCTCTCCATCGAAGACGCAACATCCTCCGGCGAGCCACCGTCGCCTCCACTCCGGCACCGGCCATCCAACCGAACAACAACAGCATTCTCCGCCTCCGGAGGATTGAATTTTGGTCTCTTGACGGAATCAGCGGTGGTGAGCTCCGGCGCTCTGCTCCGCCGCACGCCGCCGTGGTGTTGTGCACCGTCGTCCATCACTGCAAGTTGAAAATCACGAATGGTGGTGGTGGTGGTGGTGTTGCATCTGTTGATATACATCTCACACAGTTAGTTCAGTTCTCTCTCTAGGGACCAAAAGAGTAGCCCGTTGAAGAGAGAGATGGATATATAAATGATAAATCCAACGGTGCCAAATTGTTGAGTTTGTTATTTTGTTCGAAAATTCTGCTACTCTATAAAATAAAATAATAATAAATCAGCATGTTCATTTTTTTTTTTTTTTTTTTTTTTTTTTTTAACATATAAATTAATGGTCGTTTTTGTTTAGATGTTTGAATATTTATAAATGGGGAATTGAATAAATGAAATGTATGTACGAAGGTAAGCTATTTTATAGGGAACAATATTTGAAAGTTGAGATGAAAATTTTAGTTTTTAAAATAAAGTTGGGAAAACTAGTAGAAAAAGCACCACATAAAAGACTATCAAAGGAGGACTAAATTTGGATGTGAATTTATTAAGGAAAAAAAAACTTTTGGGTGTTTAAAATAACTTTTTGTTTGAAAGATGTTATGATACTTTTGGAGAAAAAGATTATAATTCTTCATATAAGGGCATACTATTTTTTATTTATTAATATGCTAATATCATTGATTTAAACCGAAATAGTATTATGTAGATTATATGATATGGTCCGTACTTACAGCATCAATATATATATATA
>BJCM01063682.1:0-31552 GCA_018326385.1 Flaveria bidentis
TATTAAACAATTACCTTAAATACTTATAATATTATTTAATTTCTTTTGAGATTAAAAATTGTTTTTCAATAAATTAAGAAAGAGATGCTTTTATAAATGATTTTTTTATAAAATAAAAAAACTAAAATTAGGAGTTATAATAAGAAAATTTTTAATATTGATATTTTTTTAAAACGGTTTGTTTTGCAATAACCGACGGTGCCGAGTGGAAGGGCTGTCTCTCAACGGATAAAAGTTACTCTAGGGATAACAAGAATGTTTATTAAAAATGCAATTAGGGTTTAAAAACAAAAGTTTAAAATAATGATATCATTATTTTATTACTTATATTATTACTCATATGCAATTTGAATCATATCGTTTTATAATTTTAATTACTAATTACTTAATATTTTATTTATTCAACCCGTGTAATATACGGGGTTCTAACCTAGTAGTTATATATAAAACGTAACTATTTTTGTATATAAAACACATTAATTTATGGTTTCACATCTCGTTTTTACCCATTAAAATAAAAAAAATATTAAAAAACCAGTCCGGTTTCCCGGTTCGGAAAGAACCGTCGGTTCGACCCCTCAAAAACTAATCGTAACGAACCGGACCGGCCACCGGACCGATTCCCGGTCGAACCGGTCGGACCGGCCGGTCCTATCCGGTCGTGAAAACAGTGCCTACAACTCCAACCAAAGTTCGTTCTTTCCTTGGTCTTGCTGGCTATTATCGATGTTTCATTGCCAATTTCTCTATAATTGCGAAGCCGCTCACTTTTTTGAATTAAAAAAATAAACCATTCTAATGGAGGTCTGAACAATAAGAAGGCTTTAATCATTAAAATAACCTTTTAACAATTTAAATAACAAAAAAAAATAATGAATTATGTTATTGGTTTCGGTGGGTTTTTTTTTTTGTTTTCGCATAGCTATCATCTTTTTATATAATATATATATTGGAAATTTAAAAAGTATTCATTTTAATTAATAATTTTAAATCATATAATATTTTTTATTAAAAACATGAGCGATACGAAATGCATGGCGTATTTTTTGAAAAAAAAGGTTGTTTTGAAAAGGCTACAGCGATACGATCACCAAGTGAAATACTATTGTTTTTGTAAAATGCATTTGTCAAATGGTTATTTTAGTACTTTTTTCTAAAGCAAAGTATACTCTTGAAATGTGAAAAGTTACACGACTCTGTACTAATGCCGATGCTGTACTAGAATCGAAGTATGGTATTTGATATGTATTTCATTTCATTTTTGGTTTGGTGCCTTAATAGAACCCAGCTCATCCTACGGTACAACCCACCCATGGAAATGCATTTCCTCAAACGGAGCTCAATTGTGGGATTTAAGAATACAAATGCCTTAAAATCATGTATCATTATGATATATGCCATGATTGCAACCAGCAGCTTATGAGAAACAAATATGACATAAATAAAATCAAAATTTGATATAAAAACTCAATTGAAACGTTTCCTCTTCAAAGGATATTGATAGTTTCTATTGATGACCGAAGTTGGAAAAACAAAAGAGGAAAACATTTGCTCCCCTCATCGTTATGGTATGTTTCATCATATTACTATCCTTATAAAGATGATGGTTGTGTTGAACCTGAGAATGAAGAAACTTTTAGTTTCGTTGATATGCGTTACGAGTAATATGGGAGAATGCATAACAAAATTAACCAACTTACCAGCAGACATTAGCAAAACAACATTGAAAAGGTATATCAGTTATCTACTTGAAGTGAAACTTCTGTAGAAAAAGTTAAATATAAGAGTTTAGATTATAATATATAAAATGTAAGATGTATAAATACAGTTTATATGGACCTGTGGACTAGTTCAGCCAGTTTTTTATTCAAAAAATAGAGGAAAAGAGGTAACTAATTAGAAGAAATTAACCAAGTACAACCTGAAATTCGCGTGAACAAGTTGTGCTTTTCTTACGGCTAGTTAATGAAGGAGACTCGAGTATCTTCCATGAGATAACATAACACACGACGTTGTGGTTAACTTTGTCTTAAAATGGAAACTATATTAAAAATATATGCTAATTGATCAAGAGTACCCACTTTTCTGTTCAAAGGTCGTGCTTTGAATGTATGAGTATCGGCTTCAACTTTACTCTGGGACCTAAAACTTGTAGATAAAAAATATATAAATATTGCTAATGATATTAGCCACTGTTACTTGTTCTGTAGTAAACGTTAGGTGGTAAGATGGGCAGGTTGTGTAACATCTCAAAAAGGGTCATTTTAAGTTACCTACGTATCCGAGCTCTCTCTTCTGTCATTAGTCTTGGTCTTTGAGGGATGGTAGCCTGTGAACAAGATCAACATACGCATCTCTATCAAGTTGTCTGTTCTATAATTCAAATTTAAGTTTCACTGATAAAAAGGTTATGTTTACCTTTGTGGTTGTCCTGTGTGAAAATGAGGTTTGGTGCTTCAGTTGAGAAACCTTGCAAGATGAAGAAAAGAAGGCTATCATGACTGAACTATAAAGATATCTAACTATAATACAAAAGCTGAATATATAAATGGATGTATATGCATCATGCATAACCATATTTACTTTCACATATAGAAAAAGGGCTCTAGAAATTATAATGAATATATACTAATATAAATTCAACTATAGAAGTGTAAGGCAAGTAGGCGACTATATAAGTGCACCTTTCGCAAGAAGCCAATCTCCAACTTTTGTCTTTTGATGTCTTCAACTTCAGATCCAGTAGGAGTTTGTAGGTTAGGTGACCTACAAATTTGAAGTACATGGAACATTTAAAAAAAATCAGGAGAATAACAAGAACAGTGAAAACTATAATAAATCTCCCACTATTCTATTCAACCAACACAACATTGAATTTATGCGAAATAACTAAAGGTAACACCTTCCACAACTGCTGGCATGTGTATCAACTTCATTAACCTTCTTGACCAAATGATGAGCAGTGGGTGTAATGAATGTTGTACTTGGACTTGATTTAGATAATCTTTTTGTGGACTTGAATTTAGCTCTTAACTTTTGAATATCGGCAATGAGATTATCATATTTCAGATCTGAAACATCTGGATGTCAAAAGACAATTGTTTAGATGTTGTTTAAAGCAAACTGAATAAACAATGACAGTAAACTTATGGTGTCGATCATAAAATAAAGAACTTTATTGCAGAAGCATATGTATCAAAGAAAAAACTCTTTGAATAAGGCCAACCACATGATTTATGCTATGAAGAAAATAGTGCTTAAATTTAAACAGAACTATAAGTTAAACTGAGTGTGCCCTTCACTTGATTTATAACTGTTTCTACCGTTGGTATCATCTTTATAACAACCTAAGTTCGTAAATTGATCACTGGTTTAATTAGCTGAGTATATGTGGAAAGAAAACACGTCCGTGACAATGTTAGATGTTAATTAAACAGAACTCCTATGCTTTCTTTTTCTAGAACAAAGAACTAGTTGACGACGTATCTAAGTCGTCTAACGATCCCATTGTGGATACTTGAGATGTTCAAACCACATATATAGAGTAATCCATACCTTCAGTTCTCCCTTCTGAAGAGCACGCGCTATGATCTGAAGAAGTAGCAATAGCAGGGCTTGTATGTTCAACAGCTTCTAATTTGAACGAGCAGTTTGTACCAAGTTTTGCAGGAGTGCTCTTTGATACATTTTTCAAGTTAATCTTCATCAAGTAAGCTATAACCATCACACAAAAACCATGAATCATAAGAATGTCATGTTTCAATTTAATCCACAAGTGCTTCAATTAAGATCAAAATATACATCTTTCCTTAAGCAAATCTAAGTTGTTACATGTCATCACTGAAAATCGACCATTTCTTTTTGCATTCATTCACAATACCTTTGAATACATAATTACATAGCATATAGTTATCTTACATGCACATCAATTCAGATTAAACTCCACAATTAACAAGCTTTCTTTCAATAAGAACTTTACTGCATTTAAACCTTGTTGAACTCGATGGAAACATCACAGATCCTAGCTAAAAGTGATTCCACTAATACAGTAATACACATTTCTACAGAAATACAGACAAATGTACACCAACTTCAACATTACAAATCGATCAAGCAGCATACAAACCAAAAACACACGTTAAACACGAAAGAACATACGCATTCAACAATCAACACCAATTCACTACTAGTCATGAAATCGAGATGCTTACGAGCAGGTGGATAATCACGAGCATATCTAAACCAGCGATCTGCTTCTTGCACCTCAAACTCCGTCTCCTCCATAGAAAAATCAAAAAACCGAGACGCATCAAACTCGTAATCGAGATCAACGTACCAGAAGAACGATGATGATTCATCTATGGCTAAAGCTTCCATCATCTCCTGAACTTGATCCATTCGTAACAACTGTTAATGGATGAAGAAAAGTGTCGATGAAGCCACCGGAATGTGGAGTTGCAGAGGATTCTCCGGTGATTAAACCCTAATTTTCCGGCGAGATTTTGTATATGTATGGAATAATAATATATAGATACAGAAACCAGGGTGGCGTGTATGCATATATTGTTGGTGATATAGCGCCGAGATCATGCTTTTGAAAATGTGGGTCCTATTTGGCATTTGACTTTGACAAAAATGTCAAAACATTAACTACAAAATGAAAAGAAAAACATTCAGCATTTATTGCTATGCTATGTAATTTTGATTTTGATTCAAATAGATTGCTTTTAAATTTATTTTGAATTATAAATTAAGCTCACGTGATACGATGTGTTTGTGAATTTTATTATGCGTTCGATTAAACTCAATTGTCTCCCTCTCTTAAGGAGCCTAAACTAATGTATTTAACTATTCTTGCTAGTATATGACATACCACCAACATTAATAACTGAGTATATATATAACGGGTGAAATTTTTTTGAATGTTATATTAGATTAAGAATAATATTATTGCTGAAAATATATAATGTGGCAATAAGCAACATCAACATTTATTACGATTTAAAGTTGATATGATTCATAAATATATAAATTAACTTCAAATGATATATAAGGTGGGATTATTGTTTTACTTTGAAGTAAACATCTAAAAGCATTCACACACAGTTTCTTATTTTTATGTGAGTAGATAACATGTATTATAAGAGATTGTTGTGAGTGATTGTGAGTAATGATAAAGAAAATTTATGGACGTTGTACCGTGATTCCCCATATTTAGGGAATTACGATAAAACCTCATAATTTTTTTAATATTATTATAAGTGGTTATGGATGGATGAGAGAAAATATAATAATAAAAGTATGAAAAATATTATTTAACTAAAAAGATTAGAAGAAAATTAAATAATTTTAGTATAATTATAAATATGAGAATAAATATGGATTGTTAATGCTCGAAAACAAAGTAATATTACTTATTTTTATCATAGAATAAGTTACTTTTGTTTGTGAGGTCATGAATATAAATTCCGTGATAAAAGGATCATATGATTAAGCCATTATTTTCTGAATAAATTCATACACTGATTACTTTAATTATAATCTAAATCACTTGACAATCATATTATGTAGTCTAATTTAAACTTCTATCATTCCGTCTTCAAAATTCAATTATCGGTCTTACGTGATTTGATCATAGTTTTATAGTTTTAAAGTATGGATTATATTTTAAAGTTGTGAGAATAAACAAAAATATACAACCAATAAGGAGATTGAATTTATTATATATTCTTAGGAAAATATATAGTTATAAGTGATTTGGCTGATTTACTTGACTAGATGCATCTGATATGATAAGAATATTTTAGTATACTATTATAGTATCTCGTGTAATACACAGGTTGATTGAATAATATATAAAATAATTGTAATAAAAATTTAAAAGTTATAAATAATATTTGTAAATAAGATATGATTGAGTTAGAAATAAATAAGTAACTCAAGTAAAAACAACAATAATATCATTTTAAAATTTTATTTTATAATATTGTGTTTTTTTTAATTATTTTCTTAAACATTCTGGGTTTTTTTAAAAAAAATAATTATGTCATGAAACCTAGAAAAATTGGTATTACAATACTTCGTATTTAAAAACAATTTTGTGTCATATATTTTCAAAGTGTATTTTTCTTTATAATATCATGTTCTTATAATTTTACAATATCAAACTTTCTTATTTAAATAATATAGTTACTATATATATATTTATCATTTATTACGAGAGAAATACAAGAAAATAAAAAACATAATTAATATGTAGATATATGACATCAGACATCAAAAGACATTATTTATTATAGGTAATATATATATAAATATTCTCTTGTCACACGTGTATTAACGATGGTCAAAATGAAAGTAAAGTTTTATTCTACCACGAAAATTAATGATATTACTTTCTTTATATTACATTCACACGTGTGTGTATTCTTCACATGTGTGTATACCGATGCGAATTTATAATAAATACTACACTCTTGTAGTAATGTTTGACTTTTTAATGCTGATTATAAGTAAAACAATAATCGCATATACATTTGATCAGAAATTAGCTTTGTATTGGTATGTTTACATTACTATACCTTTAAAAACCAAACTGCAAAGTGTTGATGCATCGTGTACAACATTTCAATGTATATACTCATGTACAAATTTTTCTACGCAAAGTACAAATTGCTAGCCATCTTTTTGACTTTTTTGCTCTTACATTTTCTAAAAGTACACCCATTTCTTTTCTCTCACACATGTTTCGATTATGATCAATTATTTTTATTTTTATTTATTATAAAAAATGTAACAATATACTATATTAAAATCTAGAGTACTATCTTCTTTTTATTTCATTAAAGAGAATATATTATTTTTTAGTTGTTATAATTATTTTCGGCCGTATTTTATTTTTCTCTTATAAATTTTGATGGATAATGTTTCCTTTTTGAATATACGGTTGTGACATGACTATTTTATCTATGTGTCGTAATAAATTTCATTCATAACAGATTCATGCGTTATAACATACAAGTTAATGAAAACATACAATCATAAATACTATTTTAAAATTTTATATTTTTACACGTGTGGCATTTGAATGACTTCAATTTATATAAAAGTTTAGCTTTTTTTTACAATAAATCTAAGCCCTTTGGTTATAGTTTTTTAGACTTTGATTTATTCACAATTTAGGTTTGTTTTTATTTATCTAAAGTTCGAAGCCAATTTGCACCGGTTATTTAACGTGTCGATGTTGTATTAAAGGTAAAAGCTTTATAATTCTTATTTTAATTTCTATTATACATTCATTTGGAGCTTCAATTTTCATCTAATCACTTAGTATTTTTTTTATTTTTCTAAACTAAAATGATACAGTTTGTATTGATTGGAAATTACACAACACAAGACCCGCCGCGAAGCGCGAGGTTGCCTGTTAGTTAGCTTTAAATTCTAACAAATAATGATGTTATTCGTTGCCACTTAATTTTATTCAAATTTTCAAAAATAATATTATAATATATTTTGATTTGATATTTTATCATGTATATATTTTTATTAGGTTAGTATCTATGTATTATACGAGTTAAATAAATAAATATTAAATATTTAGTAACAAAAATTATGAATTATAAAATAATATTTTGTAATATGATATTATTGAAATCACGTACAAGTAAGGACTTTAAGTAGTAAACAACAATACCATTTTTAAGCTTTTATTTCTCCTTATTTTATTTTTAAAGCCTTTTTAACATTTTGTTCTAACAAACCGTTTTTAGGAAAATGTCATTTTTTACAAATTTTCTTATTTTCAAAAAGAGTAAAATGTTATTTTCGTCCATGAAGTTTTGTTAAAATTGTCATTTCAACCCAATTTTTTTTGTCATTTCAGTCATGAGTTAGTGAAGTGAATGAAATGACAACATTTGCTAAACTACAGTGACTGAAATGACAAAAAAAATTTGGATTGAAATGGCAAATTCAACAAAACATCAGGGACGAAAATAGCATTTGACTCTTTTAAAAAAGTTTGATGTTTAAAAAAATTAGAGTTAATATCGTTTTTCGTCTCTTAGTTTTGCAAATTGTCTCCACTTAGTACCGACGTTTATTTTATCTCTATTATTGGCCTGTGTTTTAAAAACCATTAATATTTTAGTCATTTTGACTAACGGTGTTAATATTTTCTATTAGATTATTTAAAAATGACCAAAATACCCCTAAGGGTCTCACTCTCTTTCTTTCTTCTTTCTCCACAACACCACACACCACCGCCACCACACAACACCGCCACCACCACTGTGCGATGGGATGTTTTTAATACCTCTAATGTACGCCTTCTCCTGTAAATACTCCGACTCCGACCTGTAGGTTCTCATTAGCTCGTACGCTTGTTGCAACTACGTACGGTAGCTAACGTGCGCCGCTTTTAGATCCAAAGCGTCTTTGAGAGCCGTTTGCACCCATTTCGGATCCTCTTCGAAGAATAGGGTCAACCCGTTAGGGTTAAACGCGTCCCACATGAGGGAATCGTGACCTACCCGAATACGAGGAAGTTACAAGGGGAAATTGATTTGAGGACGTTGAAGGAGATCGAGATCTCTGATAAAGATTGTTGGGAGACAGTTTTGGAGGTGGCGTAATGGAGAATCGCTCGGAGTTGCATCGGGGCTGTGGTGGATTAGAAGTTGTTGAGGGTGCTGGTATAGACGAGTTTGGTGGTGTCGTCGCCGATGAAGGCGGAGATGACAGCGGCGCCGATGATGAGGGCGATGAGGGAGAAGTCAATGGAGATGACGGTGGTATGTGGTGTTGTGGAGAGAGAGAGAGAAAGATAGAGAGATAGAGAGAGAGAAATTGAAAGAGATGAGATGTTTTTTATACCCATTGGGGGTATTTTGGTCTTTTAAAAAAATCTAACTGAAAATATTAACTACGTTAGTCAAAATGACGAAAATAGAAACGATTTGCAAAACTCAGTCCAATAATAGAGATAAAATAAACGTTGGTACTTAAGTGGAGACAATTTGCAAAACTTAACGATGAAAACCGAGATTAACTCAAAAAATTATATATAATAAAAGATTTTTATTTATAAATTACTTTTATAGAAAGATCTCTTTTCTTAATTTATAAACAAATGCATTTAACCTTAAATTAAATTGAATAAAATTATAGTAGTTAATGTTATTATTTATTAAGAGAGAAAAACGAAAAAATAAGATTTAGATGGTTTATAATTGCGTCATGTGTCACCAAAAACACTTTATTTTATTGGCATAGATAGATTGATATTGATTTTTTAAAATAACAAATATATCAAACTATTACATTACATCAAATTGGCTTGAATTCAATACCTTCCATCTAAAAGAAAAAACCTCTATCAAATGAGCTATCCTCATATTTGCATATCAATACGCTCTATTCATTAATTTATTCATTTTTTATGATACTTTCAAGTTTCAAAAACTCTTTTGGGGATCTTTTATATGTATCGAAATATACACAACTCAATTCAATAGAAAAATAATAAACAAATCGAAATATCTCATAATCCACCATTTCGAAAGAAGGAAATCCCCCCTTTTTACTTGTTTTGATAAAATGATGTCTAAATCATAGTGTATCATATTGCGAAATTATTTTATGTTTCTTAATGATCTTTAAACTAATTATGATTTTATCTGATTTTATAGTCTAGGGATGTCACTCTTTTTTAAATCGGGTTTTGGATCCTTGGGTCTAGTGTTAAGTGTCGAATCCAATAAATAAAATATGTGAATTTGAATCTACTGTGTACAACTAAGAATACTATAAGTGAAAGTAAGGTTCGTGTCCTCAGAGTTACGTGTAAATTATTTTAATACAAAAAACATTTTAGCATAGTTAATATAGTCGGTTATGGATTAATGAATTTGTGGGGTTTAATTAAAACTAAAACTAAAAGCAAATTGCAAAAGGTAAAAGTTTTCTAGCAACCTGATACGATTATGTCAAAATTGTAAAGGAATTTCACGATATCGTGTTAAGGTTCCGTCTGAAATTTTTTTTTTTGACATTTTTGTTGTTTTTAGTTGTGAAAAATAATTACGAAAAACGTTAATTAATTGTGAAGTAAATTTAAATATGAAAACTAATTACAACACTAAAGTAATTTCTTGATTTGATTCGGCTCACTATCATTGACGATTACGGCGCAATGACTCTTTTAAATTAATGATACTAGACATCACGTCATTCGGATATCCACTCTATCTAATGTCTAATCAAGCGTAGTTCGTTGATTAGAACCAACCCCCTACTATAAGCTCATGCCGTTTGGATCTTAGTGTGCGGCTTACAATGATAGAAGTATTAGTTATAATTAAACACACACGATGTTTAGTATGTTTAACTAGATTGTATAATTCTATAACGAAAATAAATTAATAGACAAACTCAAACAGTTAATTGTTTTTTATATCAAGAATCAAAACTTGATTAGGGCTTTAAGCTTGAATAACTTTATTACAAAAACTAATAAAATGGTCAACTTTATTGACAATCTAATATATAACGGAGTAGATCCGGGTCTAAGATAAAAAATCAAACAAACAAACCATTAAAATAAAAAGTTCTCATTTCCAGTTCACATAAGTTTAAACTAAATCAAAAAAATAAAACCTTAATATTGAAATTAAAATTATTTTAATCAGACATAACGAATAACGACTAGATTAATGAAAACTAAAATAATTAAAAAACCAACTAATCAAAACAAATAATTAAATATATTGACAATGAAGAAAATTGTACCAACAAAAAGAATCCAAATTGTTGCTACTCTCTCTTGCCTTGTTGATCGTGATTGCCAAAACATAGTTTTTAACATGGTTGAACCGGTATGACCAGATAAGACGTCCGGTTTACTATCTGGTCCGGTTTTAAAAACATTGCTTTTTAAAATGCCTCATTGATCATCCCCTTCTCTTCTATTTATAGTAAACATTTGATTTACAGATCCCTCCTTTTAGCTTGTCACTTTCTTGTATTTTATCAAGGAAAACATGGTGATAATCATTTCAGACAAAAGTTGCTAAACTTTAGAAAAATTTTCCTTCCAGCTTGTGCGGCCACATCAAATTTGCGAATGAACTTCGGCGCGGACATGTAAAGTTTCTGTTATATACATAATTTCAAGTTTCAGTATTTTTTCAACAATTCTTTTCCTGCTAAACTTTAGAAAAATTTTCGTCCCTCTCACGAACATATCAAGTAGATTTCATTCCACCCAAACAGATGTTGTATAAATAAACGAAAATGCATGTAATATATACATAACAACACCAAAATATAAAAAATAATGCTTAAAAATATAACTAACATCAGGTTTTAAGGCGTAAAATCAACTAGAAGACCAAACAAACATGTAATGTTTATCGGTCCTTAAGTTTTGACTTTTGGTTTTATTTGGGCCGAAAGCTTTAAATTACTAGTTATCTCAAATATTTGTGTAAACAATATGTATGTGATCAAAATACATGTATCAGATTTAATGTGTTATCAATAGAGACTTTTGTTTTTTGTCTTAAAATGAAACCTTCTACATATTTATATTCTTAATTATACATATTTAGATGTTCAAGGACACAAGAGTTTGATCCATAAGTTTCATAATATAAAATTTAACCACAACAATGAAATATGTTTAGAAAGCCATGATTTTCAAATCTTGCTAACGCTACCATAACACACACATACATACGTACATGCGTACATACATATATATGCATATATACATGTATATAAACTTTATCAGCAAATGCACACATACAGATATATACATATATAATTTACATATATGAGCTAATGATCGTGGTCTCTAACTTTATCGAATTATAGTAGAGATGAAGATGACAAAGCTGTAGAATAATTGAATATTAATTGAAATTTGAAACTGGGTGTCAAAACCTATGGGTTAAATCTAGTGTATATGGATCAAATGTTTTTAATTTCTGGATAATCTATGATCAATAGGGATAAAGACGAAGCGATGAACTATCCCATTTTTATTAGTCGAATATTTAACAGTCGTTGTACCAAGTAGTCATTATTAACCAAGATAGAAAATCTCGTGATTTTTTCAAAAACTACCATTCGGGTTAATCGGGCGACCCAATTCTCATAAATGCATCCCAATACCGAACGTTTTACAAAAATCATGTTTGGATTAATGTAATAATCGGATCCGGTTGCTCGCGTTAGTCCTCAATCGGAACTATAGTCCGGTCAGTCTGATCCGTTCAACGGACCAACAACATGATCAGTTCGTTGATTGATTTGGTTTAAAAACATTTGATGCAAACTAGAATGGTATTTTGTGATCCATCTCCATCTCTTCTTTTGAAAGTTTTTGTGGAGAGCAATGGTAAGATGATAATAGAGATGATCTTATTTATCGCAATAAAGATAAAAAGTTTGTTGGTACAAACTTCAAAAACCTTCAAGAAAGATGACCTTTGGGTGCTAAGTTGCTAACAAAGTATGTAAAACTGTTTTTTAAGGCGGACAAATCTTTTAAGTCTTATGATAAACAAACATGCATATTTACTATTAAACTAGAAGGATTTATAGGTTAGTGGTTAAAAAAATAAAAGTTAGATATAAAGAAACGTAAAAACTATTAATACAACATTAAATTTCTTTCAAGCTGCTAATACAATCTTAAAACTTCAAAGTTCAAAAATGATTCATGTAAATTAGGTTCTTTTATTTCATGGTTTTTTCGGTTAGTCTATAAACTTTTTGTTCTGAGTCTTTTTCTCTTTACTTTTTCATTGACTAAAATGTTTTCGGATGAAATCGTTTTAAGAGCGACGACCTTTACACAACCTGATCGTTTAAACATCAAATATACAAATGGTGCTACGTATACAATTCTTTCGCTAAGCATTTTTTTCCCAAACACTTAATTTATAATATAAATTCTAACCAAATATTATTGGATGATAACCTGGCTGACAAGTGACTGAGGGGCTCCAAATGTGGATCCTTTTACAGGATAAATATTCAAGGTATCTCTGGACTATCCCGGGCGGTAGAGGTGCAAGCCTCTTACAAGAATAATGGGTGTCGAACCAATCTTGACATAAAATGATAGACAAGGGTTTCTTTCGTAGTTTAGTTTAAGTCATCATCCGGTAAAATAGAAGGATAAGTTTATCAAGTTGGATTTGAGATAAGATTTTGTGATTTAACTTTATCTCAAAAGGATTTGAGATAAAGCCTATTATGTAGAAACAGATTAACTTGATGGGCTAGGTTATTTAACTATAAATAGGACTATAGGAGATAGTTTTTACTTATTGTTTGTAAGTTTTCTATCAATTAATTGGAGGAATTCCATAAATATTCTCGTGTTCTCTGCTGTTCATTCTTTGATTCTAGTACCAATCACCTCAATGGGTTCTAACCCAAATAAGGGTGTTGATAGATATCGAGTTGGAGATCGGTGATCTTCCAAATAAAATATAAAACACAAAAACAAATTAAACAGACTTCTTGTAATTTTCTTCTATTCTCTTTCAACGCAAATATAACGTCCATTTTAAAGAGGAAATGAAATAAACATGCGAAGCTATGTGCGGTATATGAGTAATGCATAAACGTAACCTAAGTGAATATTAGAAGAGTTTAAGCCTAAAAGATTCCTAATTCCCGAGTGTTGACCTGTTTATCCAAGGAACATCTTGGGTGGTGGTGTTGAAAAAAACATTGTTGAATCCAGAGTCACTATTTTAAATCATTTTTATGTAATCCCAAGTGTATTACAAGTCTCTCTCACTAGTTACCCAAGAAAAACAAAAAAAAAACAAATTCACTAACCCACATAGATAGCTTTATAGCGAGAGAGATGGAGAAACAGACCACATGAACAGTGATGCATCTTCGTAGCCACCACACCACCACCGTCTGCCGCCAGGCATGCACGAACAGCTGGTGGTTTTTCGGTTCACCAACGACCTGAAACTCTATGTACATTTCTTAATATTACAAAAGCTAGATTCTCAGATTGCACAAATTCGTGAACCCTATTTCGGTCATCTGACTCAAAAATCCACATGATTAGATGTCACAACATGCACCCCTTGCTTTTAATTAACAGGATGGTATACTTCACAAGAAACTAGTACCAAGAGCCAGGTCATTCAAATTTGAAATGATCTGTGTACGCGTTGTCCCGATCTGGTTAGCAATTTCATGCTGATGCTCAAATGGGAGCATATCATAGCTGCACCGAAAAAGAAACAAATTCATAAGATGTCTCCTAACTGCAACTTCATGACAGAAATGCCTTGATAAGTGAAGAAGGGGTTAAAGAAACTTACCGAGACAGCAGCTCGCAGTCCACTATGCTGTCGGGCCCAGGGCGGTGAGCCTTTCCGTTTGATTGGAACTGGCGGAAAGATCTGGGATTCAATCCGGCAACATGTGGAACAGCATCTACAAGTTTTTTCTGCAGCGATTGAAGCCTACGGAATGTTAATTCATCAAGTGGTGCAATACACCCTATGCTGCCATCTAGAGTTCCAAACACAAGGGCGAAACGATTTGTTTTATCAGATCCTGGAGGACCATTAGAAGCTGGAAGCATCTGCAACCGTAGAAACTTAGTCACATGTGCCCCTACATGAAACTCAGCCCGTGAAAGTAGCTTCTGTCCTTTCCAACTTTCCGACACCTTCGGTGCATAATAAAATATCTGAATGTTTCATGAAAGGCAAATACAGTTAGTCTTCTAAAAGAAACTCTGGGTGAATTAAGGTTTATTATAGATAATCATTGCACGATATATGATTTATAAAACTCACATTACTTCAATAATATAATCATTTCTTAAGCAGAATGATTCAGGAGATAAGATGCATCAAAAATACTCTGGGTGGCTTTGGCCTTGTGATATCGGTTTCTCTTTTCACCAACATCTTTCGTTTTAACCACTTGATTATAATATTAGATAAAATATAACTTCAATTTACCATTTCATAAGTAAACGGGTTGAAATGACCGACTACAATTTTTTCCATACGACCTTACTTGCATATTAAAGACCATGGTCATTTCATAAATCTTGCTGTTTTTCAGTTTTGGCATACAACATGAATACCTGTTTATTGCAATCAATATGAATCCAGATCACTATAAACAGTTAAAAGAGAGCATATGATACATGAAATGCGAACCTGCACATTCTTTTGGTCATCCGAAACCATCAGACTAAGAGTGCTTCCATCGATCAAAAACTCAGTTGCAAAGCAGTTCAGGGAGCCAAAATCCTTGGCCAATAAAGTCAACTGAGATCCATTTTCTTTCCAACTTAAGAAATATATGCTTTTGTGTATATCTCCTATCAGTATAAAATTCTTAACCTAAAAAAGAAAGCATCAAAAACCACTATCAGGTAAAAGAACGAACAACTATCCATAATCCAAGGAATGGTACTAAAAAGAACTAGACGGATGACAAAGTTAAATCAGAAAAAAAAAAGTAATCTAGCAAAAGTTGGCAATTTGGCATGCAAAAACAAACTTGAGGTCAAAATGCAAATAAAAAAGACATGACAAATAACTCACAATGTTTAAGCTGACTACATAAAGTGGCGGGGCATCAAAAAAAGCAACACCATTCAACTCAGAACCAGTCCACTTGTGTAGGATAACTTTTGGGCCAGAAGCAACCAACAGATAACCTTGAATTGAAGCTAATGCTGATATAGCACCTTTCATTTCCTTTGAGTAGACCTCCGTAACCTAAAAGATGAATAGAACACAGAACAAATACATTAATGTCAAATCCCATAGACAATTGGTGGCAAATCAAAGAAGGTATAGTAATTTAGACAACTGATTACGCCTGCAAATTTTGACATATGTACTTTAAAAAAGATTAATTTGGGTTACGGTTTATCTTTAACAGGTATGGTTACATTAAAAATATAGATTACAACATACATGCTAAATGGGTTGAACAGGTAACAAATCAAAAGTCCCATACAACATACCTTTAACGCATAAAACGTTCATGATCCTTTTATTTTAAAAATTAAAACTATTATATTTCACACAATAAATATTTATAAAAATTGAAAATATTGGATAAAAAAAGTTCGGGTTAATCCAAGCAGGCCTGTTTTGACCCATCAGCCAAAGCCCATTTCGCCACCTCTAACTTTGAGATAATCGTAAGATAATAAAAATCAAGTTACCTGCGCTTGTGAATTTTCAGTGCTACTTTCAACGGAGAACAAAAGAACGCGTCCTCTTGCAGCCACATCCTCCCCTTGCACATAAGCGGTCCCAATTGCCAAAAGAGTATCATTCTCTCTTGTTGTTGTGTTCTAGCTCAAGAATAACATTTCAGAACAATTAAAAACGAAAATAAGAACAATAAATATAAATAAACAAATGACAATGAAATGAAAGCAATCTAATCATTAATCACTGGCTAGAACTTACAGATAATGTAACCACTCGCACAGTTAATGCATTCTCAAAAGTTTGCATGTTAATGGTTCCTTTTGTTTGCCATGGTCCACCAGAACTCTCTGGTTCCAAAATTCTAACCTCAAATTCTTCCACACTATAAGTACCATCAAGATTTGAATTATCATGCTCGATTTGGTGGCCAGATTCTTGATCAACCAGAGATGATAAGACTTGATTTATAGGCTTTGAGACCTGCAAAGTACCAAGGAATAGACAATGGAGCTCAGTTTAATATCTGAAATATTAAAAGATATGAGATCTCTACACAGACAATCCAAATATTATGATTATGTAAAAGATGAACACACTGTATAAAAAATGATATATGAAAATTTGAATTATTTGGTTCATCAATACTAAAGTCTAATCATATTTCATCACAATATAATTTCGGGACTTTGTAACAAAAAGTTTAGAGAAAACATATTATATTAATGATCAACTGAAAGCAGGGAAAAACTGAGGATCTACTCACAGGAACAGATACTATAAGTGGGTATAAGTTCTTCTCGGCAAAGTATGTTACTTGATGAGGAGTGGCCTTCAAGGGAATCTGTGCAACCCCAGACGAATTTCAACAGTTTGTAAGTCAAATGAAACATATGACTTGTAGCATCATAGCAGTACAATAAAAATATAAATCAAACATATGACCTTTTGTACTGGCCAATAATTGTCATATGATAGCAAAGATGGAAGTTGGCAGATCTTCAAAGTACCCTATTAAAAAACATTCATGCATTTGACATGTTAGTTGTCAGAAGACCAGAATGAAATTAAAAAAAAAAACTATCGTAACTGACCTGTGAGGTAACATAAATGAAGCCATGGTTACAGTACATGTTATGAAGAACTGTAAAGGCAATAATTGGTCCATCACAAAGCTGTAAATAAAAGGTGAAACATAGTGAGGATTAAATTGTGTAACTGAATTCCAAAAGAAACATAATATGCATGTGTCAAGGTTCACTTTTTTCTTTTCTGCAGATTTTCAGGTTCAGTGAGGGAAATGAAGTTGGCAAATGGGTAAAAGAAGATTTTGGAAGAAAACAATAGCAAGTTGTGAACATATAACATTACAACCGAGAGTAGCTAATAAAAAACAGATGGTTTCATGCTCTATTATAGTCATTTACTTTTTTATCCTTGATAGCTTAAATTGATGTATCTGCTGATAAAAGTTTCCACTTAGATGGTAAGGGGGTTTCAGAAAAGGTACTGGTAAGCAGGATATATTTTACCTCTAGACTCTAAGAAATCAAATGGTTACTTATATAAACCTAGTTAAATGGAACGGGCCAAACCTGACCAGAGGTTCATTTATTATTTAAATGCTTACAACATCTGAAATCTTCATATTATAAATAAATTGAGCATTTAATATTATAGTTTATGTAATCATATTTATTAATTAGTTATTTACAAGATCCATTAAATGTTGATAAAGTTGACTGTTTTCAAATTATATAAACAGCATTAAGCCAATGAGTTGATTTGTGGTACACAACTACAGAAAGGAATGCAACTCAAACAGACCCGTCCTGAGCAACGTTTCGACTAGTTGTTCAACCTGCCCAACTCGCCCATCTTGCCACCTTTACAAATAACACATACACACACGTGATCTTAAGCTAAAGAGAGGGTAACCTGTGGGTGAATTCGAATACGTTCTCTGAACTTCATGAACCATGCAGGTCTTGAACCTGATAGGAAGAAACCTGGGCACCCGCCAACATTTTTAAACATTGTTATTCGAGGAAAATGGGTTTCTGCTGACATCTCTTCTCTTGTGTATGTATCCAAAGAAACACGTGAAAATCTTAAATTTTTAAGCCTGGAAGCACTGGGGTTTGGAGAACTTTGGTCACTAACTGGTTGACTTTTAGAAACATTTTCTGAACCTTCATACATGTAAGCATGGTAACAAAGAATGGTACCGTCAGTCAATATTCCAAAAAGAAATGGGCGGCTATTCTCTCCATGCCACCTATGCATAGCCAATTCAACAACCTTCATGTTCTGGATATTATCTTTGCTATTGACTTTAGATAATTTTTGAGAATCATCAGAAGAATCTTGGTATAAGTTATCTCCAATAAAAGCTCTTCCTGACACAAAGCTATCCACCGAAAAAACACAACTGAAATTCGGGACATCATATATTTCAAGGGTCCCACTTTCATAACAAATCACACAATAGATATCACCCTGATCAGGAGGTGTACCATCAGGTCCTTCAATTGCTTCACTGACACCTGTCAAAAGCCAAGCATCGGTACTTGTTTTTCTAAGCCATGGTTCTGTTCCTCTATCATGATAAAGTGTACATGCGGTTATTGATTTCTTAGAGGTCTGAAATGCTGCTAAATTGTTGATGCTCATGGTGCATGTGGAGGGGTCTGCAAGTATGAAGAGCAGATATGGTGAGAAGAGAGGCTTAAAGAGTTTAAGAACAAGAAAAAACATCAACACAATATACACACAGCTTGCATAAAGCCAAGAAACATAATATAGAAAAGACATTAATATAGTTAAAGCAAACAAGCATGGTTAGTTTTACAATTTATCAGCTAATATGCAGCAAAAATACATTCAACTCATTAAGTTCCCCAAGAGGAAATATACAAAAGGATGCGACTTGCAAGATAAATCATAAATGTTGTATGTAGTTAATAGTACACCTTGACCCTTGCAAAGCGAAGGAGTATTGGTACACGAGTCACCCTTATCTGAATGAACACAATATGCTTAGGTATATTACAATATGAGATACACTGTTCTTTCGAAGCATTGACTTACTATTTGAAATATACAATAATTTTGAAGCATCAACACATGCTTGTACAAACAATCATACATGCTTAACTAGAAGTAAATCTTACCTTAAAAATTAGTTACTATCTTATAAATGTTGTATATAGTACACCTCAACCCTTGCAAACCTAAGGAGTCTTGGTACACACGTTTCTCCCTTATCTAAATATTCATCAACATGGCTTTAAATTTAGACATTAATATGCTTAAATAAGAGGTATATCACAATTTGAGATTTACTGTTATTTTCAAGCATTGATTTACTAGTTGAAATTTACAATAACTTTGAAGCATCGCCACATGCTTGTACAAACAATCATACATGCTTAACTAGAATAAAATCTTACCTTAAAATTAGTTATTGTTTGTAGCAAAGTTGGATTTGATTATAAAGAATTGAATGATAACCTTGTTGTTGGTCACAAGTCATAACAGGTCATGTCAACATGACCCACTACACTTTTTACCTTAATTTTTTTTATAATTACATAATATATTGGACATGATCACAAAAACTAAGATCCAAATTTATTTTATTAAAGTAAACACCAAATGTGACAACTCCAAAGAGTCCTCCCTCCTGTGGCACAGGCCAGGCTAGTTGGGTAATGGGTCAAATGGATACACATCAACACTTTCCCGACAACTTATATTATTTCATAATAATAAGTATATTTGATATTATTACAAAAACTATTATTAAAAGGATATCATCCCTCTGCCCCAAGATTATGAGACATTATAGGTATCGTTTCACAAACTCCTACCTAACCCAAGTTTAGCATTTATGTTCATTGATTCAATTTTAGACAATCCTTAGTAATTCTTTTAGCAATATATATTCACCACATAGACAAAACATGAAGCCATTCGAATCATTACATATATTTATAAACATGTGATTGAAAATAGTAAAAGGAGACGGCTGAAATAACCAACGTACCTCCAACAAGGAGCTGAATACTTCCATCGGTCATCATCAATAATACATAAGGATCAGCAATGGAGACAGATGACACGGTCATAGCAGCTTCAGAATTTGAAGCTCGAAAGGTTAAATCTTGAGTCATGAAAGCACCATCAAGAATCCGAGCACCACGGGCGTACACTTGTATCACTCGCCTCCTAATCAAAATACAACAAACTTGGCAAAACTGATCCTAACATACATGAATTAATGTAGATAACAAACAAAGATTCCAAATTACAAATAACTCTAATACTATCAAACATGATTCAATAGACATATGTGCTATGTTTATATATATGAAAGAATTTTATCAGCATATCATTGAGAATGTATAGCTTGTACTATGTTTATATCTATGAAAAAATTATCAACATATCATTAAGAAAGTATAGCTTCACCTTCCAAAAAGATTCCCAGCAAAAATGGTAGTTCCTTGAACAAAATAATCTACATTTTCTGTCACCTCCTCAAGATTACTTATTGTCTGTAAAACCTGCACACATAATAGAAACAACTTCAGTCGCTAGGAAGAGCAGTTACATGTTTATATGTTAAACATGCAAGCATTTGACAGCCATATGCCTCCACAATATGCATAGCTGCTGTATACTTGTATCCATAGTTGATCAATGATGGCATATATAGACATTATTTATAAGTGTGTTATTATGATGGCTACCAGATCTAGAGTAAGACATGTGAAACATAAATACCATTGTCCTGCTTTCCAGACTGATGATCAAATACGCATGATACTCTTCATCTTCAGTTGCTGTTTTTGAATGTTCAGCTTGATTGCGTGAACTTTTGTGGTAGACAGTCCAAAGCCCCTTACAGCCTGGTATAGCTTCCTACAAGATGCAAATGATGAAGTATTGACAGTTTTAAATTGCATAGTAATATTTAAGTTCAAAGGAATTTAAAGTACGATAAAAATAAAATATATAACTAAACTCCACCCAGCTTTTAAATAGAGTTACATAAATAGACGTACTTGGGTGATAATTTCTGGACGAATAGACTGCTGAAGCACGCAGATAGAACCATTCTTCCCATGGCCAGAACAGCATACCTGAAGACAGATAGAATAACTAATAACGATAAGATCATAAAAATATGCAGACTTGCAAGCATTAGATATATACAAAAGAAATTAAAGCAGTATCATGCATGCAATTTACATGGCACCTACCATGGTCAAGCCATAGAAAGAAGCAACTTACAAGTTCATAATTACTTTGTTTAGCAACCCCTGTTGCATTTGGATCCGTATTCATACGTAAGCCATAGGAGAAGTCTTTCAAAGGGCCAACATTAATCAAAGAGTCCCTCACAGTAAATGAGAACGTTTTCTGATTCATTTAAAAAAGAAAGAGAAAACTTTACTATATGTATTCGATTAATAGATCTTCCTACCATATAACTAATAGATCTTCCTAACAAACACTTAATAGATCATGGTATTTATAACCAAAAAGCATATTAAATTGAATGGAAAATGTAGAAAAGGATTGACCTGGGATGATTGTGCATTGTTGAGATCAGATCCATACAATGAAAGTTCATCATCATTTGCCATATCTTGTAAAGCATCAGAGGAAGATCTTCTTAGTCGTTTAGTTGATGGAAGATCCCCCTCAATATCACCAACCTTTGAAGGCACAAAACGACGTAACAAATTAGTAATTTAAATAAGTATTTTTTCTGTATTTACTACTTTGATAAATATTCACATCCTTTTCTAGTTGAATATAACTTGTTTTCTAGCAATTTATACAACATAGAAACTGCAAGCTTAATTAAATAAGAGAAATAACACTGAAACTTTCTAACTTGAAATGGCATGTTGTCTACCATTTTAACAACATAAAAACTGCTAGTTTGGTGAACTAAGATAGAGACATAAAAAATTATCATTAAATGGGCATTTTAGTTTTCTAGTTTCAGCAATATTTACATCATTTTCCTAGTTTTTACAAAATTAATAGAAAATCAAGTTTGATTTTACATTTTTTTAATTAACAAGGGTCCTCTCAGCCAATGCTTAAAAAAGTTCAGTTGTGGACTACAAATCCAAATGATTTAAGAGTTTTCCTTAACATTTAAGCCAACACTTCAGATACTTTTCCTATTAAACAATAATAATTCAAAGTGAAACATATGATCTAAAAAAACCTCTTCCTTTGCACCCATAGAGGACCCTGATCCACAGTGGAACTGCACAAGCAAACTATCTCCTAGACGACTCCCAAGAAAAAAGAAAGAGCTTCCAATTGTAGTGATTCCCTGTAAGAAAAACATCAATACATACTACAACTATTAAGAAAAATAAATTCTTCTTTAAGATAATGTGCTATTTAATTATTTGCTTACCGAAGTTAATACAGAAGCCTTTGACTTGGAAAGATCAAGTTTCTGCACAATCCTGACCAGGAAAATAAAAGATGAAGTTCAAAATGTCAAACATGCAGAACTAGGTTGTCACTTCTTGAAATTTGCTAGAAGAGAACTATAAAAAACAGTCATCAAGCTAACAGATGTTAATTTAATAGAATAAAAGGAAAAACAAAAAATAAAAGTTGATATTTGTTTATAATTATAACAATTAACAAAGAAATATAAAATAATATAATTATAATAACAGAGTGAAGTTTACACACCGCCCATCATGAACAAGTGTCAACAAGAGTAGTTCTCCAGACTTTGTTGACAGCATGACAACATCATTTGATAACCAAGTTGCATTTGCAGCATCAAGCTCCACGCTAAAACTTGATCTTGACATTTCTTGACTGATCAATCAAGGTGGCTACATATTAGAAATCACTTGATAATGCATGCAAGATACCATGTAACATCTAAATTCGCAGCAAACACTGATGTAAAAGTTAAAAAGGCATTGAAGAAGCACATATAGATATACATACACACACAGTCACATATCTATGTTATAAACATACATATATATGTGATGCATCTGTGTGTGTGTATATACACACACATACATATATATGCATGTATACACACTATATATACACTATATGTGTTTATATATGCATCTCAAATTCTTTTTAGTATATCAATTTAATTGTGGCCTAATGCCCTAATTATTTCCATTTTTGCATGTGACATTAATAGCAGTTTAAATATATAATCTGCTTTGTAGAACCCCTAATACCCCACAGGCAAGTAACTCAGCTAACACATTGTCTGTTCACCATTTGTTTGCTAATAATTAGCTGCATACAAAAATTCTAACTTTATGAGGAAAAGCGAAGAAAAATACATGGCAAAAGAGAATAGTAAGAGTTGGAGATAAAAAAAACACAATTAAAACACACCTGCTATCTGCGGGAACAGCATAATTATTTAAAGCCAATATGCATGATGTTGACTGGACAAGAGAAGTTACTAATTTAGAAGCATACTATAAGGGAATTAACTTGACAACTAGAAAACTACAAGACTTTTTTCAATTGCAATGGAAAGATATACCTGGCTGTGATAATGAATAGTATTTGCACAAACTACAAGAACTCCACCAATTGGAGATGGCACAGCAAGAAGCTTATAGGCATCATGTGGAAGATTCTGATACAAAGAATAAATAATTTTGATAAGCATACAAGGAAACATATGTTGTCAACAAAGTTAGAAAATCCACCCTTGCAACGAACATCTAAAACAAAAAAAATGTATGGTAAAGTAGTAGTCAGAACCAATCTAAATTTTCCAATAGACATTCACTTCAATATACCAAAAATAATCAATGATCTCACATTTTAAGTGTGTTCTTATGGATAAAAACAGAAGAAAAACAAACGGAAGTACTCCCTTGTTCCAGCATTAACAAATCTATCTAAAAGAAAAATAAGAGATATCAGTGCTGCTTGCATAATAAGAACTTACAGTCGCAGACCATATGAGTGGATGCTGCTTCAAAGTAGTACTGATACTAAGTGCAGAAATTACACAAGTATGATGCTTATATGGGAGACGTCCAGCCCAAGTGAGTTCTTTCTCGTGAAGGATCACCAACACCGGTTCAATGTAACCTATAAACTCAATGCTATCAAACTCGTAACTCACCAAGAACAAAAACAATTTCAAACATTAATTCAACACACACTCTTCAAATAACATGAACCAGTTGAACTTAGTTGTAAAAAACATAATGAATATGATCTGTTCCGGCATTTTTTATTATCGCATTACACAGTTCATAGCAGAAAAAGAAGAAAAAGCAGCAGCTACAACATTTTTAGCCAGCGTGAGAAAATGAACCAAGTCAGTGCAGAAAAGCAATGGCAGGATCTAAGGATAGAACATATATATACACACATACATACATATACACACACACATATACATATATGTAACTTCTCACCATGAACGAATATAAAATCTTTGACATGCTTGACATCTAGATCTCGTAAACTAATCATATATGATGACTGTATACGTGCTGAAACTGAGCCCCCGCCACTAGAACCACCATCATCACCCACCAAACCACCAGCCTAACATCCAAAAAAAATAAAAGAAAACACAGTAATGATCTGTTTCGTTAATGTCTCAACCAAATGAATTATGTTAACTGTATCCTACAAAGGTATGTGTTAAAATGAACGAAAACTGAGGTAGCATTATCAGAAGCACTAATGTAACATGTTCTAGCGCTATCACTATGGAAGATACTAGTAAGATACAAGTTGACAATCTTCAGCTATTAGAAATATACTAAGAAAATACATTTAGGAAAACAACAAAAACAGATAATTAAATTAAAATGGTGCCTGACTGGCTGATTGAAGCCCTGCTTAAGTAATTGGAGTATTGATAAGAGAGAAGCAGCAAAGTGCATTACATAAGTATAATAGAGCTAAGATGGAATAGGGTTTATCATGTGAACAAATAGATCTTTTGGGAATAAGATAATAGCTCAATCGTTAACTAAATGGTAGTTAACAGACTGCAGTTTGAATCATTGCTGAAAATATTAGGAAAAAAAGTCATAGTGCTCAAAGCCATTTTGTTATGATAAATTTGAAATAAAGCTTAGACACTTCTTCTGTGTAGAATATTGTATTTGTTCAATTTTAATTAATACAAATGCTGATGCAGAGATAAATATAAGTAGCAGGGAAGACCTCAGCAGCTTTGAGCATTATCATCTGTAACCCATAAACAAGCACCCCTGCACACCTGCCGAGAGGATCGGCTTTGATTATCGGCCCTCTGGTAAAACTTTCTCTGCCTTTTTTCAAATGAAGCCACTGTGGACCCTCAAAGCAGTGCATAGAACTGATAAGAAAAGAAAGAAAAAGTTTGAAAATAATTGAACAACACCATGTTAATATGGTCAAGAACATGATTATGATAAGATATGGTCCAATTTAGGACTAGATAACTACATACAGATAGGTATAGGCTTATTGGCACACTTGTATACATTATAACTTATGATTAACAAGATTTGCAAACCAGAGTGTTTTGACAAATAGGTTGAACTCACCTTGTACGAAGTCCATACACAGAATCATCAAATTCTAAAACTGAGATCTTTGCATCTCGAAAAGTTAAGATGATAGAATCTCTTCTTCTGCCGCCTGTCCGGTCCTCTGCTCCAGAAGACAGCACACCTACTGATTCCACATTGCCATGCAACCTGTAATATGAAATATAGTTTCACATGCAGCATAGAATTCTTAGTTGTTTCTTATCTCCCAACGTGGAAGATAACTCATTTACCTTCTAGAAAATCTTAAGATTGGTGTTTTGTTATTCAGTTTACAGTTGATCAATTGCATAATTCATCAATCCCCATGGTATGTTATTCCACACATGTACTTATGAGGGCCTTTGTCCCCCAACTCCCCTGTTGCTCAGACTATCGGGTATTTGTATCCTCAACAATCAATGGTTATTCATTTTCCACAACAATGAAACATAGTACTTTCCTTGAGAGATACAGGTAATCAAATAGGCTAACTTGAATTTTGTAAAATGCAGTGTTACCTTACAAGGGATACGGTACCATGAATAAAAACAACAGATACAACACTTGAAACTGATTTGAACTATGTATAGTGAGTTCCACTACATTCATGAAAATTAATCGCTTTTATATAAACTATGTATATGTGTTCTAGGACGAATGGAAAGTCACATAAAACAATGAAAATTTGCAGAAAATGACAGAATGAATTGATCTCATACAAAATTATATAATTAATTGACTAATTGCTGAATTTCAATGTGAATTTAAGTTTTATCCTTCGCAATCGAACTTAACTTCTTTCCACAAGCATTTGCAAATAAACACAGTACCTGTAGCTACAAACGAGTTCGAGTGAAGCACTAGAAAGCCCCGCCATGACGCCACCGCGCTGAGGCTGAGCTCCGGCGGCGGAATCCTTGCCGGCATTACTACCGTCTTCTAGAACCCTAACTGTATAAACTTCGAGAACGTTGGCAGCGGTGACAATGAGGTTGGGGATGGGACCGACGGCTGGTGCGGGCGGTGCGGACCACATGGAGTCTATTTCTTCGGTCTGAACGGAGAGAATGCGGGGAGGAAAGTCCGCTGGAGAATGCGTGATGAATCCCGAAGCGCAGTGGTCGATTCCGGTGGGTGGGTGCATCAATTTGTACGCTGCGTAGCTCATTTCGTCGGTGAAATGTGTGGTAGTGTGATGATTTGTTGAATGTAGGGGTGGATTTGGAGGTCGAGAGATTGGGGATTATGCAGAGAGGTGATTAGGGTTTTGAAAGCTTAAACCTCAGTGGGTTGAGTAGGGAAGAACGATTCTAAGGACTCCTACGCTATTACGAACTAGTGTGTGTGTTTTTAAGTCCACGCGGTCGATTCTATTTTGCGACGTGTAAACTACGCGCTGATATTGTCATAGATTGTTTAATTTTCTAAAGTAGTTTTATTAAAAAAAATGTTTGTGGGTAGTATTTTTGGTGCACACATAAAAATATAATGTCAAAAATCTTCTCAAGTCATTATTCTCTCAAACTTTTTTGACAAACCCTTCTACCATCACCCCTTCCAAACACGTCACCGGCCATCGTCCAGTCGTTGCCACTTGCAACCCATTGTTGACATGTCTCGTGAACTCTAACCCGTCGATCACCACCCCTAACTCTACCCGTCGGTCACCATTAGTCGCCGCCGTCGTCGGTCACCACAACCTCGTACACCATCACGTAACATGTTTGATTTTGTTGTCATATATGTAGATGTGGTTGAATGTGGGTTAAATTTAATTCTTTTGATTTGTTTAGAAATTTGCAAACATTAAGAATCAATCAATTTTTATAGACTGCAAAGGTTTTTTCACATCTTCTTCTAAAAAGGGCACCGACACTACCCGTTCGTTTTTTTCGTATCATACATCAGCGTCATATCAGTTTATTTTTCTTTCTTTAATTTTTTTTGCCATTTCTCAACTTTTTCTAGCATCGACTCCGCTCCCAACCCCCACCCCCTTATGTTTCTAGATATATTTTTCTTTCTTTTCTCTCTCTCTCGAGCTATTCAATGTTTTTTCTTCTTTGTTTAAGTATGCAAAGTTATGTATTTGGTCATCACTGTTAATTTACGAGTAACACAAATGGTCACCTTCGCTAACATATGTCATTTTATGTATTTGTGTTAAAAGCCTTCTCTAATTCTAACACATTAAAAGTATAGGATCAATAGTGAGCGGTGTCATTTAAGGTTTTCGAGCGATGTATCATAGGAATTCGAATGATAGGGAGTGGCAATAGGTGTTTAGGATGTAACAAATCAAAACAAAATTAACGTAAAACATTGAGGGGATAACATAAGTTAACTGAAACCTTAATTTTTAAAAGCTTTTAAATTTTTGCTAATGTCATTCCCCCCCCCCCCCCCCCCCCCCGGCAGGTGATTGTTAAAAAGGCATGAAAACTGTGAGATGAATGGGGTGTAGTCGTTGAAGTGTATATTTCCACAAAGTTGACTATGAAGAAGCATAAAATTGCTTCTCTTCAATTCATCATAGTAGACGATCCAGTTAAGGTTATTGAGGAATGTGTGTACGATTTTGATGGAGTCCTTCCATATGTATTTTGATGTTGTTGATTTTGAAAGGAAGCCGATTTTTGCTTAAGGAAGGAACAGGGATGTGAAGTATGATATTTGATCGATTTATCCTGGACCGATTGATAATGTGCATAATTCCATTGAGGGTGTGTATTAGGCTTCTATTATAGTCAAAAAACCTGTTGTGGATATCAACCAGCCTAAAAAACTTATATTTAATCTTGTAACATTTGATGTTAATGAATGATTTTTCATGTGAGGTGCTTGGTTAGGTACGAGAAGTTATCACAATGTTTCTATTCTACATATACGGGGTTATAGGTGTGATTTGAATTTAAATCTATTACGGAGTGTGAAAGCTTGAAGTGTAATAAGGATATGAAGGACTACTTTGGAAACATGAATTTGTATTTCATTATAAAATCAAATTTGGAGTACTAATCATGTAGATCTTGAAAGGTTCACAAACATGACAATTACAACAAAACTCCTTAATGTCTTTCAAAATTTTATTGTAACTAAAATGTTTTATTGCATGTAAATATTAATATGCTCTTTCAACCTAGCCTTAGAATAGACTAACCACCGAGGAAAAATGAAGCAACTCGCCACTAAATCAAGACACAAACATGACAATTTAGTAGAAGAGACACCAAATCAACACAAAACATGACAATTTAATTGTCTCCAATCATTTGCAGAATTGTAGGGAGGTAAAGTATGATTTTACAAGAAATTTAAGATAATTTACACATAAATGAAGAATTCAAGATTACTAACGATTATATAAGCACAGTAATTATATACATATATAACTAAAGCAAATTGCACTTTGAAACCTTCAAAAAAATAAACATATGCTTAAGGATTATTTACTTTAAACATATACATTAAATACCAGTAAAACACTTTAATTGCAAGCAGACATATATCAAACACATCATAGAAAAGCTCATTCATTAGCAAAGGTAAAACATAACAACAACATACATAACAAAATCACCATCCCTGACCTAGCCGAAAACAAAATAAAAAATAAATAACTTCACGACAAGAACAACACGTTGTTCAACATAATTTACTTGCTTCTTGCAATAAACACAACATGGTTACTTTTATGCACAGTAACCCTTGTAATCTTGAACATTCTTTCATAATACGATGAGAAATGTGCATTATAAGATTGATAAGCTTCATCATCATCATCACCATCACCATCATCGTCTGAGGTCTTCTCATCAACAAGCTTCGTAGTAAGGGGATGAATGTTGGTTTGTTTCATCAAAGATGGTTTCGAGGCAGTCGTGTCTTCCAAGTCATCATCGGCATCCTCATCTTCAAGCAAACTGCTTAGCTGGATAACCTCATCCTAATTCCACTGTTTCAAAGACTTCCTTCTCTTGTCAGCCTTTTCGAACCTACAAAGCTAAGCAAGTGCACATGTTAATTACATCCGTCCTTGCAGGCATCGATAATCAAACAATTAAAAACTGGATAAGCATGATATATTATCACTAATCTCACGGTGATGATGAGATTTGTATGGACTGAAATGAGCCCCACACGAAATAATCTCAACACTATCATTGTCACCTGTCTTCAAACCCATATTAGAAACTGTGGTTACTATATATCACGGTAACATGTAAATATCCTTGTGGTATCACCGTCCATATTTACCACCACGTCACCCTACGTAGGCCTCCCATCGGTGGACAAGTTACCGTTTTGAAACATGGAGAACCATTAGTATGTTAGAAACATAACAAAGATCTAGTAAAAGAATAAAATTGCAAATCGAAAATACCTTAGTTTCATGGTACACTTATGTGCTCACATCATGACCATGTGAAGCTCTTTCCTCTTGTAAGTTGAATTCGTAAGGATAGATGGGAGCGGATCAGAGTACCAATGAAACCTGCAACAAGTTTAAAAGCACAACCTCAAGCAGTTGCCACCTATTGAATTAGAGGATGTGTGCAATCCGACGTTCACATCTTAACTTCCCGTAACTGCAGCTTCTAGAAGAAATTATTATCATTTAAACGGCCGAGATCCAAGGATGGATTATTTGAATGGTTGTGATTTCTTTAAAATGGTGGTTTTTTATTCACGGGCAATAGAATATATAGAATTAAACGGAGTCTAAAGATATCAGGGGCACTGCCTCCGGATCTCTATTTGCTCGTTAGGTTGATATTTTTAAATTCAGGTTGTAGGGAGGCCTAATACTTTATGGGTGAAGGTGGTAGAATGTGATAGGGTAATTGATGCAAGCTTCGTCACGGATCATGTTTTACAAAATCAAAAGGAGATAGTAAAAGAGTTTGGCGATATTGAAAAAGTGGAGGCTCATGATTGTGCTCGTAGATTTAGTGTAATGGCATGTTGATGTTAACGGTAATACTAAGTTCTTTCATGCTGTAATTAATAAAAAATACATTAGCTAACTGTAGGACCGGTGAAGGGAGTCACTTACAACACAACAACACAAAGAGAAGAATAAAATAAGACATAATCAAATAGTGAACTGGATTAACCACAATATATGATACTAAGAACACAAGTAATTTAGTAAGAGATAAAACAAAAGAACAAGATACATAAGAGTATGATTTTCAAGAATACAGTATATTGCTTTCTCAAGTTATATTACAAGTGTTACAAAGCATAAAAGAAAGTTATAAGAACCTGAGATACTTATACTACATCCTACAACCGGCCATACTTTGAAGGCCAGCTGGATACATTGACTAGACACAAAACAAAATCAATCGTAGAGTCAAAAGGCAGATTTTCTTTTGACTAGTGACTATGACATGTCATAGCTCACATCCTTTACAAAAAAGATAAAGTACGTGAAGTAGAAAGTTACAGTCAAGACCTCAATGTACAGTTACCAAAAGTAAGGACCTTTTCACAAACTCATGCAAGTTAGTGACTTTACAGAGTTGCAACGAAAAGGGGTCCAGCTTTATGAAAAGTACATCAGATAAAGCATGTTGTTAAAAGTCTTTGGAAGAAATTTGTCTTCAAGAGTTGAGCTTCGGAAGACTTTGTCTCTGAAGCTTCGGAAGACTTCATCTTTGGCTTCGGAAGATATTGGTCTTGGCTTCGGAAGATTTTACACTTAGAGTATTTCTGTTGCATGTGTGAAACTTCCGAAGCATTCTT
>BJCM01063683.1:0-23857 GCA_018326385.1 Flaveria bidentis
TGTATTAATAAATTATTAAAATAACTACATTTATATTTTAAATGTTTAATAATTTAGTTTACTTATTTATAATAATTATCATTTAATATGATAGAGATAAGAAACACAAATATAGATATATTTTTTAAACATATTTTAGTTAAAAAGGAAAGTCAAATTAATTGTTTTTTTATAATTTTTGTATTTATTAAGAGAGAGAGACGGGAAAATATTTTTGTGATATGTTACAATAATGACACGTGTCATTTGATATGCTAGAATGATAACACGTGTCTTAGGAAAACCTTTTTTTATTATTGGTTATAGATTATAGATTATTACTCATATGCAATTTCAATGATATTGTTCTATAATTATTATATTTTTATTACTAATTATTTAATATTTTATTTATTCAACCCGTGTAATACACGGGGTACTAATCTAGTAAATTAATATAGTAGATACTAAGCGAGGAGTTTTTAATTATAGAAGTCATAACAAAACAAACAAGGTATGGTTATAAATTATAATTGGCCCTGAATTATATGTTTATAAGAAATATTATAGAAAAAATAAAGTTGATTTTAATAAAAAGAAAATTGTTTATAAGAATACTGATAAACCAAAAAATTATGATTTGATAGTTGAGTTGACCTAGCTAAAGGTATGAATTTATAAAAACAAAATGATCGTGATATTGAGTGGATTGAGAATAACAAAACACATGAAAGTTAAAAAGGATAATTTAATAATTTGAATTATTGAATAGATCAATATTAATCTTAATAAACAGATAGACTAATATTAATATTAATTTTTATTTTTGATTTTAATATCCATATCAGTCTCAGTTTAACTGTTCATTAACTCTGTTAATTTTTTATGACGACACGTGTGAGCTCATGACGTGGCATGAGATATGAAATATTACATAATTAAAATAAAAATATAAATGTTTTGCTCAATTTTTACGTCTTTTGCCTCCAAGATACTCAACCAGTGACAAAAACATTATATTAAATAACTTTAAAATTTTATCTTTTATAAAAAAAACTAAATAATATAATTATATGGTATACTTGAAAGTAAATTTTCAGTAAAACTCTTTATTACTCTAATATGTGTGAGCGTGTGTTAAAAATGTCTATGTACTCTCACATGTTAGGATCCAAACAACAAAAAAAATTGTGAAAAAGAGTTTGATCCTAAAAATGTGCTTCAAATCTTGAAATAGTTGAGCCAACTAATCTGATTGTCGAAACTCGATCAAAACAAATTATTATATCAGTTTTAGCTACATTTATTGGGTAAATGTAAGTAAGGTCATTGTGAATCCAAGGATCGAATACAGGAATTATCAGGTTAGATTGATTTTGAATAGTGATCGCGGAATTATCACTAGTCATTATTTTAATTAATTAAATATGAAATCGCAATTGCAATAATAAAGTGTTAATTAAGAGCAAAACAATTAATTTCAATCAAATGAATGAACACAATTTGATTCAAGAGTATTTCATTAACGAAATTAATGACTACAAACGATCAAATAATGATTGATGATGATAATGGTTGTTATGATTGACTTTGAGAGTTTGGTGTAATTGATGTGGCAACTGTTAGGGTTTTGTGATTGATTGATGTATTGATGGACATATTGTTAGGTATGCAGTCGTGTCTCAAGGTGGGAGCCTAGGCCTAGTATTTATAAACTCAAGGATTATGTTAAGGAAACAACAAATCTCTCGGAATCAATGTTTGACTTGTTGACTTGATGAAGTATATAAGTGTTGGTCTTCCGTAGGTAATTGGTATTCCGTAGGAGTAATGTCTTCCGTAGGAATCTTCACTTAGACTCTTCACAGCATGTTGTTCATCCACAGTAAGTTGTTCATCCACATAAGTTTATCTATAGAACAACAAAGTGTTCATCCGTAGATATTTCATACACTTAGTCAATTTTTCAAAATTGACTAAGTATGATGTTAAGCTTGCCATGACACATAAATCAACATATATATGGGTTAACTTATATATTCAAATCATACATTGAGATACTGATATAAAAGAGTTTATTACAAACTATTGATTAAAGTTTTAAGCCTATACAATGTATCTAGTCCTATCAAGACTAGATCTAACAATACTCCCCTTAGGCTTAGATACTTGTAATCAGGTCTTCAAAATTGAAAGTTCTTTCACTCTTGCAATCATTTTGTTGTTGAAGTAGGAAACTTCAACCTTCTGATCATCATATTTGTATTTTATTTCCATTTTGCAGACCATCCTTAATGTATCAAAGCTTAAACCCAGAACATCCTCTTCTGTGGTGAGAGTTGTCAAAACATTGTTGTTGTGAACTATCTCTAGTTCATCTTTTTTAGAGATTCTCAATTCAGTCACCTCTTTTATCTCTTCTCCCAATAGCTGCCCAACTTCAAAGTTTTTCCTTTTGTAAGCCTTAGCATGTAGTTTGTCAATTACTTGAATTAAGTGTACATACAAGCATAGGTCTTTTTGAGCTTTATCTTCATTGAGCTTTGGGAAGAACTTATCATGAAGATATGAGGTGTAGCTTGGATGAATAAGTTTGATTTCAACAGGATCAAAAAATCTTATACTTTTTGCCTTTTTCTTATCTTTATTTCTCAGTCGTATAAATTCTTTAGTTCCCTTAACATATCCCCATTCAGTTATGGGTAATATGTATTGATTACCTTTAATGATCTTTATTGTTGTATTTCTGTTTGAGTATCCAACCCTTTTTAGGAATTCATCATCAATCAATGTAGAGGAGTTGGATTTGGATCTTTTCTATCCTTGACTTCTTTTTTTATGCTCAACATCATCTCTCCTTGCTTTTTTAAGCACATCATCTTTGAATTTTGTTTTCAACTTACCCACTGATACAGAGAAATCTCTTCCTCTTGGGTTTATTGGGTAGTTGGAGATGATTAAGCCTTGAAGATCATGAGTGTCAGAATCAGGGAGATTCAATATTGTTTCTATAGAATGGAAGTACTAAAGCCTTCCAGAAGTTCTTTTAATAATTGCATAATCCCAATCTGGATGATATTTTGAAGCCATAATCCTTTTTCTTCAACAGAACTAGGAGTTGTGAGATGATCAAATAGTTCAATTAGAGTTGATTTCTTCTTAGTTATCTCTTTCACTGTTGTACCCAATGGCCATACATTTCAAGGCATCACTTTTCTTGGTTCTCTGATAAGCTTTTCCTTGTCTCTATGCTGATCTTTGCTTTCACCAGTCACAGGTTCAACAGGAGTTTTGGCATGAAGTTCATAAGTAGGATTTGGAGCTTCAATCCTGAATTTTACTCCAGTTTCTAATCCCTTTCATGACATGTTCCATCATTCTTCTTAGCTCTCCCCTGATCTCATTTTCAACTCATGCATCTTGTAATTGTGACCTTGTAACCAACAAGTCATGTTGTATTTGTTCAGTTTAGTTGTAACATAATGACCTAGCTCCTTCTTTGTTTTCTGAATAGATTGAAAGGTTGTAAAGGTTTCATAATTGCAGTTAGGGATCATGAATCTAGCTAGCTCAAGTCTTTTAGCATATTCTTGATTTCAGTCATGTTTATTCTCTCCACCATGTCAAATGGGAAGCCATGGTTGATCAATGTCATGAACATTGTTAATTGAGGCCTTTCTTCCAAAATGTCTTTTGTTGTTATCAGTTGATCATCCTTCTTTTTTTTCTTGTTCTTTGGGAGAATCAATCTTTGTTAGCTCTTCCCATTCTACATCACTCTCTTCTTCAGCATGTGTTACAGGCTTCAAAGTGGACACATCCATTGAAGGAGTGTGTTCAGGAGATATAGGTTTTGATCTTTTAAGAGATTCTTCAATTTCAATCACTTCCTTTTTGAATGATCCTAAGTACTTTCTCTTCCTGTTGTACTGTATGATGGGCTTTGGAGCTTCAGCAGATTCTTTTGTTGATTTTGTTGTAGGAACATTTGATTCAAGAGCACAAAGTCTCATCTTTAGTTCATCAATTTCTTGATCTTTTCTTTTTAGAATCTCTAAGTGATTCCTCAAAGAGTTGTTGGTTTTCTCCAAATCCACTTGTAGTTTCTCCTTTTCATCCTTTCAAGTTTCACTGAATCTTTAAGTTTTCTCACCAGTTTATGTAAGGCATCAATCACTTCATTATTGGTTTGAGCATCTTCTCTTAGCCTCTTTAGTGATGATACTTGTTTGTTTAACAACTCCTTTTTCTCTTTTATCATTCCCTTCAATTATCTTATCCTCTCCAACCTTTTGTTTGACTTAGTTGTTAACTTGATGTACTCAGCCACCAGATAACTTTTGTTGCTCACAAGATGTCATTATCACTCAAATCGTCTTCATGGTAAGCAATGACATCAATATAATTTGCTTCAACTTCACCATATTGATTAATCTCAGCATGCTTAGTATATCACCTTCCTTAAGGTTTATTACTTCAGTAGGAGCTACACTTGTAGAGCTGGAGCTAGATTCAACTGTTGGAAATGTAGGTTCTTAATGAGGTTGTTGATGGAGTTGTACATCAGCAGTGGGTGAAAATGGTTCAGTGTCATTTGAGTTCATGGGGATTTAAGATTATGAGATTAATAAAGAAATTGTACTTGCTTGTGACACTAGTTCAGTCTCACTAGAGTGGACTGATGCTTGGGAATGAACATGGGAATTTGGCACAAAGTGTTATCACTTACAGGTGATTGAATTTGTGGTGATGAAGGTTGATGATGAATTGGTGATTGTGGGTGAATGGGAGAGATGGGCAGTGTATTTTCATTGGCAGGTGATTGAGCTTGTGGATTTTGTTCATGGTATTGTAAGGGTGATTAAGGAGGAGAGTAGGAAGCTTGCTCAGTAGTAGCAGGAGAACTGTCCTGTTGATTTTCATACACTAACTCTTGAAGAATATTGGCATTAGGATCAGCCACATGGGCATTACTTCACCTTCATATTTGCAACTAGTCTTGTTCAAAATAGATCTTCCTAAGTGAGCTAGTACAAGCACATCTCCTAATCTTTCTATCCCAAGCAATTTAGAATTAATGATCAGTTGGATGAACCTTGGAAACATGAACATCGTGTTAGGCTTTTGAACTCTAATTTGGTCACACAAACATCCAAGGATGTACTTTGAGTAGTTATAAGTTCTTCCTTCAAAGATTCCTATGATTCCTAAAGAAATGTGCCTTGAGAATCTATCCAATCCAGATTTCCTGTTTGAGATGCACTTAAGGTAAGTGTGACATAAAAACCGGTAACGTTTGCACAATCTCCCATTCTTAATCTCTCCTCTTTCATAGTCGTCATCATAACCCATCAGATAGAATATTTTCTCAATATACACATGTTCAAAGACATCTAGGTGACCTATCTCTTGTACTCCCAACTTAAGATTTCTCCTTATGCATTGTTCATCTATTCTCAGTCATGCATTTCTAATCTCTGCATATATCACTTCATGCTCTTTCTCTTCTTCTATTTGAGCAGAGTTCCAGAAATTAATAATATGCGATTGATAGATAACTGGATCAGCTTTCAGCGCATAGAACAAACTTGATCGTCTTAAAATCGAATGATTTCTTACACCCTTCAGATACTGAGTCGTTAGAATTCAGAAAGGCACACATATTGTGTACTCTAGCAAATCTATTCACCATTTGAGTAGAAGAAAGAAAACCTAGGTCAAAAACAACATTATAGACATGAGAATATGAACAGTTTTACTGATACATACAAATCAAAATGTTGATTTTGTTGTTTATGATATGTTTTACCTTGATATTATTGAACTCGTAATGATAAGAGGTTAACAATCATGTAAGGTTTATTGGTTATTGGTAATTTTTGAATGTAGGCGGACATGGGTTATCTAAACGTTTTTCTAGGTTGAAACAGATGTTCTAAATAAGTGAATAGAAATGACAAGCCAAAAACATCATTTATACTCCCTCAGACTTATTAATTTTATTTATTAAATGAGGTGGGACCCGCAATCCTTATTACCAATTTTATTGGTTCCACATATTTTAGTTCTTTCGTAGATCATCTACGGATGACTAGAATTAAGAATAGTAGTATAATTTGATTTTTTATAGGTTATCAATCTATGGAAATGTATTATACTTTAAAATATCACCATATCCGTAGGTTACCAATCTACAGATGGTCATATTTTGCTTGTTTAAGTTTCGCACTGTAGCATTTACTGATTAAGAAAATGCACTATAGCTTCTGCTAAAGTCCAAATTTTGCACTATAGCTTCTGCTGAAATTTATTTGTTTGTATGATTCTATCAAAATGTTAGAATCATTTGTTGCTTTTGGACATTGTTGGATTTGTTTACATGGAAACTATTGCAAGAAATGATGTAAATTGAAAAACTTCATGTATCCTACAGTCAAGTTAGTGCTCAAATCCTAATTTCTTCATTTGACTTTTGATTTGAAAATTCAAAATTTAAGTTTTCATGCATTAGCTACTCCCCCTAAATTTGTGATTAAGATAAGATGGTGTATTCATCATAAATTTATGTAGAAGAATATCATGAAAAGCACTGGTCTGTCCAACAGAACTGAAAGATAAATTAATTAAAAAAATAAAAATTGTACACGCATATATAGATATATAATGGGATCATACTATGACTCTAAGCATCTTCCTGTTTTATTTTTTTGATGAAATTAGACAAGAATCTAGTGCTAATTGTAAGTATAATGTTTCATATAAATTCAAGCAAGAGTATATATTCAACTAGGCATGTTGTTTATTATGTTGTGATTTGATTAGAGATAGACAATTTATGGGCTCCACATTCAAGTCACATTAGATTTTGTCCTCCGTTTGTGAGTAAATTCATCACTTTATCATACTTAGAAACTATGTATTTTAAGTTATAAATTCTATCTTGAGACATATTTGAAGTCTCATTAATGCTTTGATGCAAAAGCTCTTAAGTTAATATACAGTTGATCACAATGAATTCTTTTGAGAGCTTAGATATGATCATCATTAGGTCACCAGGTCTTTACTTCTGTAAAACAAAGGTGTCTTTAACCCAAGTCTTTGTTTACACAAAACAGAGGGATGATAAGGATCATAATCTATTCACTAGTTAGTTACAGATGTATACCAAGGTGTTTATAAACACCAGTCTTTGTTTACACAAAACAGAGGGAATAAAATTTGCAAATATAGAACTTATAAAGTGTTTTACATAGTGTACTTAGGTGAGTGAATTGATCACATCATGATAAGACTTACTTGCTTGATCCTCAAAATGGAGTTTCCCATAGACAGTTACCTTTTCATTATATTTTGCATGCACTGAATGTATTTCCACTCAAGCTAAACCTACTTACAGATCAATGCACTTCTGATCAGTCATTAATGAATGTTAAAAACTCATGTAAGAAGCAAATGCATAGTGTACTATTATTTCTCATTGTATGATATGCATAAAAGGAAATCAAATTAACTGAGATAATATTTTGATATTTTTATATGATTTTATGTATGATTGGTTTTTAATTTTGAAAATATATACATGGACAGACAGATGCTTTCCTTTGATGATGTTGATTGATCTAAGTTGATCATACCCAATGACTCAATTAGAAAATTAAATCTAACTTAATCAAACGCTTTAGTGAATAAATCAGCAAGCTGATTTATTGTATCCACTTTGACCAACTTGATTAACCCCTTTTCTGAGCAATCTTTCTGAAAATGATATATGATTTCAATATGTTTTGTTTTACTATATTGCATTGGATTAGCAGTGATAAACATAGCAGCTGAATTATCAATATGAATTGGTGCTTGAAGGAAATTGTAACCATAATCAAGTAATTGGTTTTGCAACCAGAAAACTTGAGAACTACCAGCTGAAGCAACTATGTACTCATCCTCAGCTATGGATACAGATACATTTGTTTGCTTTTTGCACTGCTATAAAACAAGTCTTGGTCCTACAAATTGACATCCACCAATTGTGGATTTTCTGTTGTTGTTGCATCCTCCAAAATCACTATCTGAGTATAAGTAAAGGTTGAAATCTCCATCTTTAGGATATCATAGACCAAGAGTTGGTTTTCCTTTCAGATATCTAAAGATCATCTTAATAGCATTCAGATAGGACTCTTTAGGATCTGATTGGTACCTAGCACAAACACACACAACAAACACTATGTCAGGTCTGCTAGCAGTTAAATACATTAGAGATCCTATCATTGATCTATATAGTCTTTGATCAATTAATTAACAGTTGTTGATGCTGGTGTTTTGCATGAAGAAGTATCAACAAGGTTGTACTTCTTCAAGATTTGATGAATATACTTCTCTTTATTAATGAAAATACACTCTTGTTTCTAATGAACTTGTAAACCAAGGAAGAAGGTTAATTTTCCCATTGAGCTTATCTGAAATTCAAATTTCATTAAACCTTTAAAGCTTTCACACAGTCTCTTGTTTGTTGAACCAAAGATGATGTAATCAAACATAAATTTGGACAATTAAGAGGTCTTGATGTTCTTGTTTGAGAAAGAGAGTTTGACCTATTATGCCCCTTTTGTATACATGCTTGAGTAAGAAAGATGATAATGTTTCATACCATTATTTTGGAGCCTGATGAAGACCATACAAATCTTTGTTAAGCTTGAATACCCCGTATGGGTAATCAGTATCCTCAAACCCTAGAGGTTGAGCAACATAGACCTCTTCATCAATCTTTACATATAAGAAAGCACATTTTACATCCATTTGGTAAACTATGAACTTCTTATGTGAAGCATAGGCTAGGAATACTCTTATGGGTTTAATCCTTGCAACTGGTGTAAAAACTTCATCATAGTCTATTCTTTCTTCTTGGGTATATCCTTATGCTATCAACATTTCTTTGTTTCTCATAATGATACCCCTATTATATAGTTTGTTTTTAATAGCCACTTTGTGCCAATTGGATATTGGCCTTCAAAAAGATTAACTAGATTCTAGACTTTTTGCTTTCTAAATTGTTAAAGCTCTTCTTGCATAGCTTCAATGCAGTAGTTATTAGGAGGAACCACTTGTGACAAAAAACAAATGAAGAGGCGGATGTTGGCAGCTCCCCCTTGGCTTCTTGTGATTCTTTCATTAAGATCACCAATAATATTGTCTATTAGATGACTATTATGAATTGTTGTTGATGGAATAGGTGCAACTGGAATAGATGATTCCAAGTTAGTTGTGTTCATTGAGGGAGATGGATCCAGCTAAGATGGAGAATCAACAAAGTAATCAAGATCTTCATCATTTTGAGCCTCTGAAGCTGAATTATGTCCCTCTACATGAATTTGTGTCTCAACATTAGTGGGAACAACTTCCACAGGTATATCTACTGAAGTGGTTTGAGCATCCATAGGAGTTACAGGAACATCTACGGATGTTGTTTGTTGATCTGCTGACATAATTTTCTTGGAAGGTATTGAGGCATCTCCAGAACATGGAAGATCTACTGGTGTAGATGGAACATCTACTGATGCATTCCACATTTCTTCGGATGCAGGCAAAACATCTGCGGATGCAGAGTTAGCTGCTGCTGATGCTGTGTTTTCATCTGAGGATGTTGATCTGTTTGGTTGCTCTTGTATAGCATTACTTGTTACCAGGATCAGAAACATTGGAAGAGTGTGGTGATGGTCTTGGTGGATCAATTGATAGTGACACTTCATTCATATTTGTAGGAACATATGGATATCATGTATCCATAGAACCTATAATATTTAAATTACCAAATTTAAATAAGTTTGTCAATGCATCTATATCAAACAACCATGATGATCCTTTAACGGATTTTGGAAATAATGATTCATCAAATGATACATTAGGTGTTTCTTCCATAATGTTTTGCTGTGGAATATAAACTCTATATGAGTTAGATGTTAAGGAGTACCCAATAAAGAAACCATCATATGCTTTTTCAAAAAACTTGCCCAATTATTCTTTTGTGTTTAAAATAGACACATGACATCCAAAAGCTCTAAGATATCCTATAAAAGGTTTTCTTTTAAATAAAAGATCATATGATGTTTTGTAATGCTCTTTGACAATTATGATTTTGTTTTGAACATTGCATGTTGTGTTCACTACTTCAGCTCAAAAGGTGATTGGCAATTATGAATCAGCTAGCATTGTTCTTGCTGCTTCAATTAGAAATCTGTTTCTTCTTTCAGCAACTCCATTTTGTTATAGAGTTTGTGGAGCACTAAATTGCCTTGCTATGCCTTTATTCTTGCAAAAAGAATCTAAAACACTATTAACAAATTCAGTTTTCATAATCACTCCTAAAAATTCTAACTTTTAAATCAAGTTGATTTTCAATTTAGTGATAAACTCCATTGATGTTTCTGATAAATCACTTTCCTGTTTTAAGAAAAATACCCATGTGAATCTAGTGAAATCATCAATAATCACCAAAAAATATTGACTTTTACCAATGCTCAACACATTGGTTGGACCAAAAAGATCCATGTGAAACAATTTGAGTGGTGTTGAATTAGTGTTGATTATTTTGGATTTATATAACACTATGTTGTTTACCTTTATAACAGGATAGACAATGATTGGAGCAATAAAATTCTTTCTTTGGTAGTCCAATGACTAGGTCATTTTTCACCAATTTGTTCATGTTCTTCATGTTAGAATAAACTAGCCTTCTATGCCACAACTGAGACTCATTTTCTAATGACTTAGACAATAGACATGTTTCATTGCTTGTGAGTACAATATTGTTCATATCCAAAACATAAGTGATTCGTTTTCTTGATGCTTTAAGAAGAATCCAATCTTTGGGAAAAGGTAAGCTTTCTCAAACTTGAGCACACCATTAGTTACCATTCCTTCACCAACAATTTTACCTCTCTTTTTATCCCCACCAAATTCCACATAGGAGGCATTTTTATGTTTGAAATCATAGAGTAGTGAACAGTTCCCTGTCATATGCCTAGAACAACCACTGTCAACATACCACTTGTTGTTAGTCCTCCATGCTTGTTCCTGCATACATAAAGAAAAAAATTAGAATGGGGAACCCAAGCCTTAATGATTTTGGGTTTACCACTAGTGTCTAAAATTGTTACTCCCTCATGTATGAGTCTTAATGTTTCATTGTTGATTTTAGACTTAAGTGATTCATTATGTTTTGTTTGTGGTGAGGATAATTCTGTTGAAGATGAACTTATTGAGCTTTGCTTTTGTTTCTCAGTCCCTTCTTCTTTCACCTTTTTTTGGTTGGTTGTTGCTTTGGTTTTGATAATGATCCCTGATTGAAGAAAGTTTCATCGTCCTTTGATTTTAAGTGAGGTATATAAGTACCCTTTATAAAATGATCAAAGAAGGTGTCATCAACATTTGATGTCTTCTCTGTTAAATCCACTTTCTTATGAGGTGTTTTGAGTTGATGATGTGGTTTTTCTTTCTTCTTCAAAGGCTTATCTACAGCAAATGGTTGCTTTTTTGGTTTTGGCAACTTCTGTTTTTGTTGTTGCTTCTTTGGCTTTGAATCTTCTGGATTATCACTAGATTGAGAATTTGGCTCAGCCTTTTCAACTTGTTGCTTCTTTGTGCTCTTTGTCTTGCTCTTTTTGATAAATAACATTCCTGAGTGGAATGATTATTTTTGTTACAAATTGCATAATGTTTGTTGAAGTAACAATCAGAGGTCATATGATTGTTCGCATTACAAATGGAGCAGTAGCTGCTGAAGTAGCAATCTCAATGTTGTGATTTTTCATGTCACACCATTTAAAATACTTCTCCTCTTCTTCACTTTCATGAACAATCACCTTCATCTTTTTCTGTTCAGCCAATTCCTTCTCAAACCTGGCAGCTGATGAATCCTTGTTGTTTCCTGACATGATATCAAAGGGTTATGGTTTAGCAGCAGATGACTTTTGTTGCTTAGGATTCACAACCTTTGGTTTTTTTGTTTCCTTCATGAAGCATGTAGTCCTTTTCTTCCTCAGATCTTCTACGGATTCAGTAGATTTGTGCTTTCGCAGATCTCCTGTTGATGATGTGCTCTTCTTCCGGGGAAGTTTAGCTAATTGTGCTTGCTTTTCTTATTCTACAGTTGCTTCCGTAGATGTGCACTTTACACCATCTTCTATTGTTAAGGGTTTTTTCGGTTTGTTAAGCTCATGGAGTCTTTCATTTAACTGATTTATCCTCTTACAGATTGTTTTCATCATATTTCTTTGTTTAGGAGGATAAGACAACTTGGTTTCTTCAAGAACTTTAGGAAGAATGGGTTCAAATGAAGCATTCTTACCAATACCATAACCATCCACAATTTCCTCAACATGTTCATCAGAATCATCCAAGTCATCACATTCATCATAATCAAATTTTGAGTCATATTGTTTGAATTGTTCTAATTCAGATGACTCAGTTTCACTCACCTTAGACTCATTACCATTTGTTTCAAAGTTGGTGCTGGGTACAAAATGGTTTGTTAAACTGTTTGTCATTGACTAGGGTAAAGGTGTATAATTATCATTTGGAGGGAGTGCAACAACATTGAATCCCAACCCATCTATGTTCTTAGATTTAATATGAGAATTTAATAGTTTCACATATTGCTGAGATGACAATTGAAACTTTTGAAGTTTCACTTTAGTTGATGCATGATCAGACATGGACTTTGTTAAGCAAGTGGTCAGATGCTCAACTTGGGCCTGTAAGCTGTTATTTTCAGAAAAAAGTTTATCTAAATCTTTTTGCAAAGAGTTGATTTTGATTTGATATAGTTTGTGCTCTGTTACATGAAATTCATTTAAAACCATTGTTTCTTTTACTTTGTTGGCCAGTTGTTGAGCATGGACTCTATATCTATCAACTTCCTCAACACATATTGATAAACATAACCTATCCTTTACCTCTCTTGCCATAGGTTGAACTTGGTTCTCCATGTTGGCCACTAGTGTTTGATTTTCTTCCAAAACCTCCTTTTCATAATTACTCCAGTCACACGTTCCATCTTGCAAAAATTTAGCCTAGTTTCTTTTGAGTTACTTGGCTTTGCTGAAGAACTTGTGGCTGGTGGGGATGAGTTGGTTAGCTGAGATTGTCTAAAGGATCTTTGAGTGTTTGATGGTTGGTGAGATTGATGCTGATGAGACTGATGTTGCAGATTTTGTCTCATTTCAGTAGTTGATTGTTGATTGCATTCTCTTGAGAAGTGTCCATAGAGATTGCATTTGTGGCATCTCATTGTTGACTTATCAACTCCTATCTTGGTTGTTCTTCCTGTTGTAGCCAAAATTTTGTTCCTCCTTAGATATTCCTTGGCTCTGTATGCAATCATTGCCATTTGCCACTGCATGTCCATTTCTTCTACTTCATCTGGATGAAGTTCTTCCAGATCTTATTGACAAATTTTAGGAGGAGTTAGAGAGCTGCCCAAATAAGCTTGAAAACTTGAACTAAAGGCTGCAAATGCTGCTTTTTGTTCCTCAGAACCCAGAATCACAGTGATGGGCTCTGCTTGATTGTTGTCGGAGGAGGCCTTTGTAGATAAATCTTTTCTATAATTAGATCTCCCTTTCTCTTTTGCTGACATACTTTGAGAGAATGATCTTAATGGCTTTGAGGCATAGAAACTCACCTCTTCCTCATCTTCACTCAAAGTACAAGAGCTATCATCATCATTGTTAGAAATAAAAGCACTTCCAACACTTTTAGTTTCTTTAAATTGATAAGGAGCAACATGTGATTTCACACTCTTGTTTCTTGACTTTTCATCCATTTCAAGAGCTTCTATTTAAGCCACCAATATATCCAAACCAATGGAAAGGGTGTTCTTGAACATGGATACAGTTTGTTTCTAACTTTCTGGCAAAGTATGGAGCATCTTTTTATTTAACTCCACATTGGTATATTTTAATTCCAAGATGTTCATCTCAGTTACTAATTGCATAAACTTGTGGAGTTGTTGAGAAACTGATTCTCCCACAATATGATAAAATGTTTTATATTGACAACGAAGAGTATCCTTCCTTATGCTTCGGATTTCATCACTCCCTTGACAAAGAGTGTTGTAACCCTTTGTATTTTTGTTAAATAAAAGTTAACCTCGTTATATTCTTGTAAGGGTCATTGTTATCATTAATGAAACTATGAGGGTTATTCATGATTTTTTTCTTTTAATTTGTACTTTAATTCATTAATTTAAAGGTTATAATTAAGTTTATTAAAATAAACATAATAATAATAATTACAATAAAAATATAACAACAACAACAATAATAATAATAATAATAATAGAAATAATAACTTATCAGAGTTAAATAATTAATAAGTTGTAAAATAATTAAGACTTAAAGTTAATTAAGTTTAGGGGGTGTTTTGTCATTTTATAAACTTTAAAAAGAAAGTTATTTACATAAAATAATAACAACTTAAAAGTCGAGGGACCAAAGTCTAAATTTTAATTTACAAACCCAACCCCCCGCCCACTTTCAACCCCACAATTTTGGCTACAGCTCTGGGCATATTCCGGCCGAGCTCCGACAACCCCAAAACACCCGAAACCCTTCGATTCTCGACCCCAAACCGTTCCAAATCGAGTCTAGAACATGAATCGAACTTGTAACCGTTGATAATACAACCTGAAACGTTCATTTTACTAATGAATCACTCGAAACCGAAACCCTAGTTAATTTTTAACCGTTCAATGTAAGAATCTTAAAAATAACCCAATTAATTAAGTATAAACGATCGGTTAACTATTCCTAACCTATCATTACTTGAAATTTCATCTGAGAAACACACAACCATTGAATTCAATCCTCACTCTCATCGCGAACCTACAACTCATTCGAACCCCATCCTCTCTACAATTTTACCCTCAATTGACAGAGGGCTTTTGTTCATCGAGATCAATAGAAGCTATATGTGCAATGAATTTGATTATCATCATCATTTGCACGTCAAATTGAATCAAGCTTGGTCGGAACCTGTTCATCATCTATTCTAATATCCTACACTTCAATTCGAGTATTGAATAACTGCTCGATTTTACATGGGGAACAAAAGCCCCATGATAATCAGTATTAACAAATACGAATTGACCTTCAATTTGGGACAAATTGATCTAGGGTTCATATGGTTTGGAGTATTCTTGTAACTATGTTTTTATAAATTAAAACCTATTTCATACCACGGCCACAACCCTGGTTTACTAGTTACACATACACATCCCATACTTGAGGTCCCGGGTTCAAACCCGGCAACCTCCACTATTTTTCAAGTCTTTTTCAGACCTTACTTTTAAACATTGTTAAAATCATAATTATTACAAATAAATATAAAAATGTATTTACACTTTATATTTAAGCTTTGCTAATTATTATAAATGATTTAAAATCCATTTTTCTAGAATAAATTACTTAATTGTATAATTCTTTTCATTAAATTAGAATAAGAATGTTTTCATTCTTTACCTTATTTATTTATAATATCCCCAAATTCTTATCGAAATCCTAGTTCACGTTAGATCGTTAATCTTATTATTAAACTTAAATCTTGTAAGATATACGTTTAGGTATCTTGTAAAGGAATTCATTGGAACGTCGTTTAATTCTTATTATCATCTTATACACATACACGTCATGTGAGTTTTCATGCATCTCTTTTATTATTTTACATCTTTTGGGGTGAAATATGTTAACCTATCAACTTACGCTTGTAAACACTTTGATACTTGTAAATGCACATGCAATTCATCTTTAATTTTTATCATGGTTATTTGCATTATTATGAGTCTTATATGATATACATTATATGTTGACAATCATTAACTATTACTAGCCTAGCGACGTCATAGATCTATGGCCTGACAAGCCTATTTGGTGCTAAAGTTGAGGTTATTGCCGACTCCTGATGACGTATGCTTGTTCATAGTAGGAACCAAGTACACTTAGCTAATCGTTATATACTTGTAAACTTATTCTTGGTCAAGGTTTGATTGTAGCTATATGTATTCTATAAACTTGCATAATTCGTAAACATTGACATGAAATGCTACTTGTAAACAATATATATATATATATATATGTGTGTGTGTGTGTGTGTGTGTGTATGTGTGCTTAACCCATGGAAACTCACCAACTTTCATAGTTGACCTTTTATTTTTAACATGTTTTAGGAAATACACAAGGTTGATGATATCTTTGAAGCATGCTTACACCTAGGATTTGGACCTAGGAAATAAAAAATTATCTTGAAATTTGGAATGTTGAACATTTGTTTGCTTTGTTTCATTATGACTTTTGGTTGTAACATTAATTTGAACTTATGATAATAATATTTATATTTAATGGAAGCGTTATGTGGCTTGAACAATCTTAACTCTCACATCTCGACAATTCCGTCGTTAAGGTTAGGGTGTGACAGATTGGTATCAAAGCCCATAACTATAGGGATTTAGGTTATTAGAAATAGTGACCTAGACTATAGTTGATGCATGAAACTCATAAGGCAAATATTTATGATCTTGTAATTATATATTATTGCATGCTACATGATGGTTCCCTTGTTAGGAATGCCTCTTAATGTGCAACTTGATGCCTTTAGTTAGGATTGTCTTGTAATTTAGAAACTTGGTTGCCTTGTCTCCCCTAAACTTATTCTTAATTCTTTATTCCCCCAATAGATGAAACCTCTTAAACTTATTCTTGACGACACGTGGAATCGTACGCTTTACATTAAAGGTTTAAATCTTTAGACTTTATGTCTATTCTAAGAAAATCTCATCCGGTCCAAGAACTGATGGAATATAAGGACCTTCATTTATTGATACCCATAAATCTAAATTAGTGTAGTTCACATGATTCCTGAATTTGATTTTCCAGGAGTTAAAATCCGCTTTGGTTTCCAACTTTGGGGGTTGGTATGATGATCCACCGAAAAAATTACTCATTTTAGTTCAAGTATTTATTTTTAACTAAAACAAAATTCCTTTTAAAAATGAACTAATTAGTGACAAACACTTGATTATCGAATAATTAAGTTGTATTCACAAATCAGTCAATCCTTTTAATGATTATTAAAATTAATATCAAATCAAGGATGTTTGTTGATGTTTTTTGTTCAATTGACTTGAACAATTGTTGGTTATCAATCAATAACACAGATCTACGTATCAATTGATGATAATGTAGATCAGTGTTACCCAAGCAATGTAACAGTAATCGTTGAACGATAAATCACAATTTGAGTGTTAAAAAAATTGATTTACACCAAATCGTTGAGTATCTTGAGTCTGGGTAATAAACACTCAAAATCTATAAAACTAATCTATTAAACTGATAGATCTAATGAAATAGACAATCAATCAAACAAATGTAACACTTATAGATCAATCGATCTAAATCAGTGAGCACTTGGCTCTGATACCACTTATGAATCCAAGGATCGCAGATAGGAATTATGAGGTTAGATTGAATTCGAATAGTGATTGCGAGATAATCACTAATCATGGTTTTAATTGATTAAATGCGAAATCACAATTCCAATAATAAATTAATAAATAAAAACAAAACAATTGATTGCAATAAATGAATGAACACAATTGATTCAAGAGTATTTCATTAACAAAATTAATGACTACAAACGATCAAATAATGATTGCTGATGATGATGGTTGCTATGATTGACTTTGAGAGTTTGGTGTAATCATGTGGCGGCTGCTAGGGTTTTGTGATTGATTGATGTATTGATGGACGTATTGTTAGGTATTCAGCCGTGTCTCAAGGTGAGAGCCTAGGCTTAGTATTTATAGACTTAAGGATTCTGTTAAGAAAACAACGAATCTCTCAGAGTCAGTGTTTGACTTGTTGACTTGATGTACTTGATGAAGTATATACAAGTGTTGGTCTTCCATAGGTAATTGGTCTTCTGTAGGAGTAATGTCTTCCATATGAATCTTCACTTGGACTCTTGACAGCATGTTGTTCATCTGCAGCAAATTATTCATCCGCAGAAGATTATCTACAGAACAACAAAGTGTTCATCCGTAGATGTTTCATACACTTAGTCAATTTTTCAAAATTGACTAAGTATGATGTTAAGCCTAGCATGATGCATAAATCAACATATATATGGGTTAACTTATATATTCAAAGCATACATTGAGTTGCTGATATACAAGAGTTTATACAAACTATTGATAAAAATTCTAAGCCTATACAATGTATTTAGCCCTATCAAGACTAGATTCAACAAACGTCTCCATAGGGAATATGTGAAAAGTGTTTAACAATTAAAACTCAATTAACGTAAAGACAAAAACTTTGAACTAAAGATTAAAACTTTGAATGAATTAATGATCATACATGCATAAAGCACGAAACTTTAAAACAAATTTGATTGAATAATAAGAAACAACACTTTCGTGTTTCAAGTTCTACAAGATTAATAGTTTATCAGATGTATTTTAGGGTTGCATAACACGACTCAAGATCTTAGCTTTTGATTGAAGTGATAACCAAAGAACAATCTTTTAAGTCTCGTTCATTCACAAAGTTATCAATTCATGTATATCACATTATCTACTTTTCTCAATAAGCTAACAATGCAAGAAAACAAAAAAATGATGATAAAGAAAATAACTTTCTTAATAAACAAATTGTTTAAATCAAACAAAGTCTTAATTACATTTAATCATAAAGTGTTTAACATAGAAACCCTAAACATGACTAACCATTGTACTTGATAAGAACCATCTACCTAAAAGCAAGCTAGATGATTTAGCCACTCATAGTATACATTCTTTCTTTAATCTTGAATTGATGATGATTCTTGTGTGAATTGGGAAGCTTGCAAGCACAAGAAAACACCTTGAAATCACATATCTTCGGCTGGAAAAAGTCTCCCATCAAATTAAGATCAAATATCTTTAAATAACATGAAAATCCATATATTTAGGAAGTTTGTTGAAGATCAGAGTATGATACGCCGACCTTGGACATATCATACGCCCAACCCTGTATTCCAATGCCCAACTTTCTGTTTTTTCTTCAAATACACCCACAAATACGTTGATAATACGCTGACCGGCATATGATACACCCATACCCGACGTAACTTTCTTTAGTTTCAACTTCAAGCCTTGTAGTTTTGTCTTTTGCTTCTTTTTCCCCAAGACCAAGCCTTTTCTAACTCTAATTCCTACAAAGCAAACACCAACAACATTAACTTGTTCCCCAGTAATCACAATGTAAAATCATGCTTTTAAGCTAATTAGACATTAAGTTTTTACCCCATGATCACCAACATTGTATAAGCCAATACATTTGTGTTGTGAGTTAAGCGTTTCATCATTCATGTCATCATTGATATCAATATCGATTACCCATGTTTAATCATCATGTCAACATTGATATGGATACAAATCCCCTGACTCGATCTCTACATGATCATTTGATTTTGAACATTGCTTCTTCCATCAATCTCTTTCACCATTGAATCTGAATATCATTTGTATAGTAAATTCCCCACTATAGTCCCGAATAATTATAATTAGACATAAGCTAGTAGATCAATTTATCAACCTTTCTTTAACAACTAATGATGTGATCATATTCATACAACAAAATTACATTTTAGTTTGTATCTCCAAAATGTTCTATCTTTTTAAAATAATTTTTAGTTCTTCAAGAGTTTAAATGCTCGTCACTAAAGCTTCTATAGCCTCAAATACTTCAATCCACCAAACAAATATAGTTTTAAAGAGTCATCAAGACTGATAAGTTCTTGTGGTTGCCATATTGCCCTAATAAAAAAACTTATCAAATTATCCGAACAACATAAATAAATAGAAAAAATGAATACGGGGCTGTCACACGTGTAAACTTACATATGAAACCTCCAAATAATGTAGTTTTGGTTTTAATCAATTACAATATATTAAACTAAAGTTTACATACTTATCTTCATCAATCCCTTAATTAATCAAGAGAATTTTGTTGCAACCTGCTACCCTTCATTGTTTTCTTTCAAGCTGATCAGCAATTAGGTTACATCTTCTTTAACCGATTACATCTTCCTCAACTAAACTTTATTTTAACGTTTGATATTAAAAAATCAATGTAATCCTCTATCATAATTGTACATGCATCAACATCTAGCTAGCTATTCCATCCTTCTTTAAATCTATTTCTTTTTTTCTAAATTCAACTATTATTCTTAATTGCTTCCTCATGTTCATCTTCTTCGAATCATAGTCTATAGGTCTTGATCTCTACATGTTGTTCATCATTTAATTTAGGGTTTGTTAGAGATGTAAATTTGAATTAAAGGTTCATCTAGTTCATTGGCTTTAGTTCAAGAAGTTTTGTGGTAACATGTTTCCAATATAAAACGGCTTGATTGCATTGCATAATTCATTTCTTAGTCTTTTTTACATGTTCACTTTGACCTATAGTATCTACACGACAAGAGTAATGCTACAGTTTAGTTTCAGATTATTGTGAAGAGTGCCTTCTAATCTTGACCTTGGCACTACAAGTGTTTCTTAAAATTCCACAATAACTTGTTTCTCAAGTATTAATTGATAATTCTCTTGTTTCTAACATTAATCTCTTTGTTAACTCATAATATAGTTAAGTAAGGATCGGCTTTTGATCCTTAAAAGTAGAGATCATTTTGTACAATTTTGATTTTTTTCAGATTTCCAGGTGATTTATAAGGATCCCTGGTTAATATTAATCACACTTAAGTTTATTCAAGATTTATATAGCTCTTTTAAAATTAACTTCACTAGAGCTTAAAGGATGGATTTCAAATAGTGGTGATACGGGTCAAGTATCATGAATTGGAGGTAACTTTGTCTAGTCCATTGCCAAAAAAATTTATGAACTTCTACCACTTTAAATCTTTTATCTTTATTATACATTTTTTGTTTTATACAAAATTACATGAATGGTCCTCTAGTTTGATCACATTGCAAGTTTGTTTCATACATCGTTAATAACAATGACTAAATTTTCAACCATCTTACATACATTTTTGACTCATTTCAGAATTTTAAGTTGTAGGAAATAAACTTGTAATATGATCAAACTATTGGACTATTTATGTCATTTTTTCGATTATACAAATAAAGTATAAACATTCACTTTCTCGTTTCTTTCAAACTGATGTTGGATTTTTAACCAATTTTCTAACCATAATCATTTTTTTCATATTCTATGTTTACCTGGTAGTTTACCCAACTAAGCATCTCAAAATCGATTACAAATCAAAGCTTAGGGGAAAATGTTATTATAATTACTTTTGTTATTTTTATTGTTAATTCAAATTTTCAAAAATAGTTACTGTTGTAATTGCTAGTTATTTTATTTTATTTTTATATCATGCATAAGACTTCACTTACAAGGATTTTATATGTTTTCACAATTTGTTTTTGGTTTTTAAATTAAACGTTACATACATAAATTCATATATGTATTAGTATAATATAATTTCAAAATTAATGATGTGGTGGTCAACATTTATCACCAACAGTCTAGAGTATTCACTTTTGCTTTTTCATCAGTCTGCCACTTCTATTTTGTATTAATCTTATGTTTCACATTTTCATTTACATATCTACCAACTAATACTATGAGAGTGTCATGATCCATTGACTTTATTAAGTGATATATTTTAAAAATGTTTGAAAACAAATATTGTTTAAAAGAAAAAAGTGATTTTCAAATTACACCGATGCCGTATTCAGCTAATAATGCTTATCTGCCGACAATATTTAAACCGCTAAACGTCAAAAGACAATCTGTTGGAATTTATTTTCATAAAATGTTTATTTTATCAACATAAACAAAACGAACAAAATAAAAAAGTTTTTATATTATATAGAAAATATTCTCGTATTAAATAAAAAATATATTTTATATATAATAGAACTACATTTAAATAGAAGTGTAATACTATGTAGTAACACATCCAGAATTTTACCCATAGATAGAGAACTAATGAGGACTAAACCACAAATAAAACAAATAATTAAATAGATTATAATAGCATATAGATAATGAATTTGAACAAATACATAACAAATCATAACCTTAAAAACATAATAGGTGAATTAGTGGTCCACTTTGCAGTTGCAACTTAGTAGCCTAAAAGCGAACATCTATTATTTTCTAAAGCTTTTAAGATTACAACACCAATTTGATTCATTGCTCATATTTTTCTTTTAAAAAATAAAGCATCCACATATAGCGCTCTCCTTAATTGAAGAGCTAGGTCTAGTTAATGCCCTTAATCCCTCAATCAATCTAGGTTCCTAGCTTATAATTATATCTATCTATAGTATATAATATACGACTATATAAAATAAAAATGTGTTCTAATTACCTTCAAAAATGACACGCTACAATGTTGTGTAATGACATCCAATTGATTTTCAAAACTTAATTATGGGAGAATAAGGAGCTTAGAAAAAAGCTGATGGATGACTTGAGGAGGCGGTGAGCTAGAGGACAACAAATTCTTCGGTGTTATACATAGTTTGATTGTAGATTTTAGATTAAGAATAAGATGATGAAACAAACAAACATACATAACAAATCTCATTTAATTAATAGAAGGGTCCGAGGAGCTTCATTGTTTTGCTTCGTGGATTTTGATTACGCAATGTTAAATGAAGAAACACTAATTAAATTTGAGAGGGGCTAATTAAAGTTTCTTAAATGGACAAAATTTGGGTCTTCACAGTTAACTAACAAAATAAGATTGGCACTTCACCATGGGTTATAATGCCTAAGAAGAATATACAAAGTTGTAGAGACTTCGTTTTAATTTTCAAATGTATATGTCGAGACCATGGTTATAATACCTAAGAACCGGACTACGATCCGGTCCGGTTCGGTGTTTAAAACCATTTTAGTGTTGAACCAGTGGTCGGACCGGTTGAACCGGCGGTCGGACTGGGAACCAGACCGGTTGAATCGGTGGTCGGACCGGTTGAACAGGTTTTTTATATTTTTTTTATTTTTTGTTATTTTTACATATATTTATAGAAAAATACTTATAATTTTATCCGGTTCTTATATACGATCCGACCGGTTGAAGCGGTCCGACCATCGGACCGGTAAAACATCCGGTTTACTGTCGGTCCGGTTTTAAAAACATTGGTCGAGACATTACTTAAAAAATAATCGAATAACTAAAGAAAAAAAACCTCAAATTTAGCAATCCAAACTTTAGTTTATTACATATTTCAATACAAAAATAAAATAAAATTAAGTTTAAGGTATAAAAATTATTTACTTAACTATATAAAGAAATTAAAAATAAAAAAATAAAAAAATAAAAAATTATGAAAAGATTTTAATGTGTGCCGGTAATTTAAACAAAATGAAACACCCCAAACCTGGCCAGTGGTCTTGAAAGTCGGGTTTACATATTTGCGTTCTTAATTTATTTCCAAAAAAAACAAATTATAACATCCAAGTATATTACATATTCTTTAAAGAGACATAAGAGTTCATAAATTTTAATTGAATATTAAATTAATTAGTTTGCTTTTAATTGGATAATTAGGACGTTGAAAAACACAAAAATACCCTCATATTTGACGGAGGTTTTAACGATGTAAGTGGAGAGAATGAAAATGACAATATTTGGTAAATTATAGTGAATGCTATGAAAAAAAAAAGTTTCTGGATTGAAATAATAAATACAACAAAATGCCAGCGACAAAAATGACATTCTACTCTTTTAATAAAAAAGAGTCAAGTAGTTGATCAATCAATATTTATGAAAAAGTTTGCGTTTAAATTAACTCTATCCATATATATATATA
>BJCM01063684.1:0-22413 GCA_018326385.1 Flaveria bidentis
CTCTGTAAAGTCACCAACTTACATGAGTTGGTGAAAAGGTCCATGCTTTTAGTAACTGTACATTAAGGTCTTGAGTCTGTAACTTTCTACTTCATGTACTTTATCCTTTTTGTTTTAGATAAGGATGTGAGCTATGACGTGTCATAATCACTAGTCAAAAGGCAATCAGCCTTTTGACTCTACAATTGATTTTGTTTTGTGTCTAGTCAATTGTATCCAGCTGGCCTCCAAAGTATGGCCGGCTGTAGGATGTAGTATAAGTATCTCAAGTTCTTGTAACTTTCATTTATGCTTTGTAACACTTGTAATAGAACTTGAGAAAGCAATATACTTCAATCTTGAAAACCATATACTTGTGTATCTTGTTCTCTTGTTATGTCTCTTACTTACTTATTTGTGTTCTTAGAATCATCTATTGTGGTTAATCTAGTTCACTGTTTGATTAAGTTTAGTTTGTTCTCCTCTTTGTGTTGTTGTGTTGTAAGTGACCATACTTCACCAGTCCTACAGGTAGCCTATTAATATGTGTGTGTATATATATACATACATATATATATATATATATATGTATGTATGTATGTATGTTGTATGTATGTATGTATGTATTGATATATATTTTGAACAACACATGTGCGAATCTACTTCGGATTATAAGTGTTATTTTAATTTGGACACACTTATTCGTATCCCCAACTCACTCAGAAGTAAACTCATAGTTAAGAAAATCTTCTAGCTCTGAATATTTTGCTCAGAATAAAACATGACCTTTTAATATTTATATTTACCTGCTATCAATATGTTACATTAATCGGTTTAACTAAATATATATATTGCTACCTTTTAAAATTTGTGACTTCACTTTGTGGGTGTTTGAGAGTTCTTATTTTTATCAACTTTTAGCTTTTTAATTTTTGAAAAGTTAAAAAATTATTTTATAACGTTTGGTAATGTAATAACAAATATTGGAAAAATAATAAAGGACAGTGCAGTCCCTAGAAATTAATAGTCAGACCCACCGGGTTCCCATTTAACCTCTGTCTGATTAATTGCAAGATCTCCATCTCTTAAAACCCTAACTCAGCTTCAATCGATCTTCCTAAAATTCAGGTAATTTGTCTAAATTCTTACACATTTCTTGCTACATGTTGTTCTTGAAGATCATTGCAATGTAGATTCGATTCAATCTCTGTGATTTACTATGTGTAACTTAAATTAGTTGACTTTTGTTGTTCAAGTTCTTGAAATTAGCAATCTTGTGATCTGCTTGCAGTTATTTGAGTTTATGTATACTTGAAGGTAATAGATTGACTCGTTGGAGCATCTGTTGAAGTTCCGGTGAAGAATTTAGTTGATTCAAAGTTTTGATCTTGGTAGTATGCTGCACGTACCGGCGACGATTGAGGAACAATTAATTCTGAGAGCAATCAAGGAAGAATGTTCATGGGAGAATCTCCCCAAGCGTCTGCAGTCGACATTGACTTCTAAGGATGAATGGCATAGAAGGTTACTTTGCTAACTGTCACTAGCTTAGTAGCTTCTTCTGCATTTTTGCCATTTTATTTAAACTGATGTTACCATGCATTTAGCTAATTATGTGCTGTTGCTTTGGACTTGTAGATCTTTTTTCTTACCTTAAAAGATCTTACTTTGTTTCAGAATTACTGTTAATTTAATGGGATTTAACTATCAAAACAGCTTTGATTTAGTGTTCCCACTTGCATGAGGACATTTTTATAGTTTCTTAACCTTCTATAGGGGATTCTAGTTATCTAAGTGGTGTTTGCCTGTTGGGATCAGTTAACCCTTTGTAATCATAATTGTATCGAGTAATTGTGTGTTTAGGGTTACAATAGAGTCCTTTATATAGAGAACAATATTACCTAATTAACCCTAAAATATTCACTAATAATAACCTAGTCTAATAGGATCACTTCAAAAGAAGGGAAAAGGAGTCATTTTGAATGTCTAGTATACAATCAGCAATACTTGAAGCAAACATTGATTTAGATTCGGGATTTTGAGCTGCATGGCACTTAAACCTTATGCAATGTTGCTTGAAAATTATAATGATCTATCCAGTAGTTGAAGAAATCTATATTCTTACTTTTTTTTTCTCTTATCATATTTACTTTTATTATCTTCTCTAGTGTAAAACTTAGAGTGAACCTTAATCCTAGTCTTGAAATATTCTTAGGGGTATACTATATCAAAAAAACAATGGGCCAAACCATAATTATATTTCTTTTAGGTCATTACAATTATTCAACCTATTTAGTAACTTAATCTTTTTGTGAGATGTTTATGTAAGAACCTTTTTATCATCAGATCAACTTTCAACATCTTTACTATGCTGGCCGTCTCCAAAATAATATATTTTTGCAGCAAGACAAATATGCTCTAATACCAACTCTATAGTTTGTTTAGCATGATAACATTATATTTTTGCAGAATAACTGAACATTGCATAAAGAAAAGGCTTCAGTGGAGCACATCATTTGTTCGTAAAGTATGCAAAGAAGCAGAATATTATGAGGATATGATGCGTTATCTTCGAAGGAACTTGGCAGTATGTACTAAACCTGGAACTCTACTATTATTCAAGATTTCATCCCTATATATCTTTTACTTCACCTGATTGTAATCAGGCTCTATAACCTCAGGAATACTATTAATTATTTGTTTCTTTTTTGTTCCGACAGCTGTTTCCTTATCACCTTGCTGATTATGTTTGCCGTGTAATGAGGATTTCTCCATTCAGATACTACTGTGATATGATATTCGAAGTCATGAAAAATGGTAGTCATATGTTTAATTATATAAGTGTGCCTGTTATCTTCAGTTGTTTCTCATCCATTACTTATACAGAAATCTATTTTATTTCCAATAATAATCTTATCCTTATATTATCTGCAGAACAGCCGTATGATAGCATACCCAATTTTAGTGCCGCAGATGCCCTCCGACTCACTGGTATTGGCAGAAATGAATTCATTGATATCATGAACAAATGTAGATCTAAGGTATAAACCTAGATTTTGTGTCACTCATACAGAGATTATCTGTTGCTTTGAATTTTATCTACTTATCTTTAATGATTTGGAGCTATCCAGAAAATTATGTGGAAGCTGAACAAGTCTATAGCCAAGGAATCATTGCCCACATATCCTGTGGACTTTGCAATCGAACCATGGTGGGGAGTTTGTCTTGTCAACTTTACATTGGAAGAATTTAAGGTCAGATTCAGGATAATTTTTCAATCATAGAACGACTCATGTTAATAAGTAATCTTGAGTTCATATTTTCAATCAACATCCCTTTTGAAACATTCAAGATAGGACCTTGTCCAATGTTGCTAATGGCTAGATCTCTCAAAATGATTTGTTAGTCAAGCAGGGGTGGGTTGGGTCAGTTCGACTGGTACTAAAAGAATTTCAACGGCTATATAACGGATGGAAATTTAGCTTACAGTCTTGCACCTAGTACTTTGTATTAACTCTTGAAGTCTTAAGCACCCTTTTTAAGTTTTACCCCATATGAAATGGCTTGGATTCATGTTTGGCCCAAAGAGACCTACACGGTTAAAAAGCCGTACTTATTTTGTTTTGTTTATTTGGACCATAGAAAGCCCATTTTTTGGTTTTGTTCATTTGTGACAAAGATGCATTAATGTTACACTAATTGCTATTTTGGTTCTAAAATTTTATCATGCAGAAGCTTTCAGATGAAGAAGCAGCAACAATTGACAAGATCTGTAAAGAAGAAGCAAATGCATTTGTACTTTTTGATCCTCTGGTCATCAAGGGTCTTTATCGACGCGGGCTAGTCTACTTTGATGTACCTGTTTATCCTGATGACCGTTTTAAAGGTAAAACCAAGAAATAATCATTTTTTATATTCAATTTCATGTTATTTTGTTTATAAAATTTCAAAATTTAATATGTATAGTGTTTCAGTATCCAGGCTAGAAGGATTTGTTTCCAACAGAGAACAGTCATATGAAGACCCCATTGAGGAGTAAGAGATTGATCTTTTAGAATTTAATATGACACTTCCATTTTCCTTTTAGCTAGAGGTGGGAAATGGGCACGGCTGAAAATGGATAAATTCTAGTATGAACCAAATTGGGCTTGGTAGACTGAAAACATCATTTTATCCGTTATTACTTTAAATGCTTTTAATAACCGATTACCGTATTAAATATGAGTGCATAAATTATATTTTTACAATAATGATTAGCACAGTTTAGGTAGCTGTATGCACATTTAAGAACAACATTTAGGTCAATTTTCAACCCCTTTCTTTTAGCTTTATTTATTGGCTTCATATGTTCAGGATCGACCCATGTATAAGTAAATTGATTTAAATTGTCACCTTTATTCTCTTCCATCTACTGTCTACCTTGCAAGCACTAAAATGATTATGTTGCCAACTTAACCTTAATTACAGGTTGCTTTATGCTGTTTTTGTGGTTTCAAGTGAGAACTCAACTGTTGCTGAGCTGGCAACAACATTACAGGCTGAACTCTCTCAATTACAGGCGGCTGCGTCTTTTGCTTGTAGATTAGGATGGGCAGTCAAACTAATTGACCCAGGATCTGTTCTTCTAGAACAAACTACTAATGCCCTCAATGATGACGAAGAAGGTTCTCTTGCTACTGTTGGCTCTGGAAACGCATTGATTGATGCTGGTGTATTTCAACTAGATAGCTCAGGGACAGAAAACCAAAAGCCAAGTTCTGCTTATGCACGTGTTGCGTTTGTGGTTGATGCTAACATAACGTCTTATCTTATGATGGGTTCTGTTTCACCTGGTTAGTTTTAAATTTTCACTCCCCCCTTTTCAGTTACAATTTTCAGGTCTACTATATTCATGTGATAGTATACTACACTATTTTGGTTTCTCCCTTTTTATGTTTGTTTTTAACTCTTTTCATGATCCTGTATTAATAATTATATCTATACGCTTATATGTGCCAATTCTGGTCCAGATGCACATAGCTGGGTCTGTTTTGGTCTCAGTGTATATTTTGGGTTTGTTTCAGTGAAACATGTCTAAATGGCTCCAACTGGGCGGAAACTAAAAAAAGCCACTTGGGTATTTGCAGGTCTAATTGTGGTCAGTTTGGGTCTATTAACACTTTCTTGTTCTTTTTCTTTTCATATGATTTAGAGTATTAAATATGATTACAGAACTTAAGAGGTTGTAAGCTGTTATAGCATAACGTCAAATAATAATTTATTAATGCTGCTGTTTATGTTTTAGTAATAACTAATAAAGTTAAAATTTTCATTTATTTTTTTGTTATGTTATTCAAGAGAAATGAAAATTTAGCTGGTCAACATCAGTTTGACCGAGTAGTAGGCATTTTGCCTAGCGATATCAAAATCTGCCAACCGACTACAAGAAGTTAGTTGATTACTGATTTACTGTTGAAAATTAAAGAAAAACAAGGTTGACGCTATCAAACCTTCCCATTTGGAACCTTTAATTCTCAAAAAAGTTAGTTGATTAATGATTACTGATTTACTATTTAGTCATTAATCAAAATCCTCCTCTTGTGTCTATCGCAGGCTTAAAATCTCATGCAGTAACACTATATGAAGCTGGAAAATTAGGTTATACTAGCATTGAAGATCTTTGCAATGACCTTAGCACATTAGAAGGAACAAAGTTTGAGGGAGAGCTACAGGAATTTGCCAATCATGCATTCAGCCTTCGGGTTGTTCTCAAATGTTTAACATCTGGTGGACTTTCTCCTGATGAGCTGGACACACATGACGTCAATTCTGTAAACAATGAAGAGGTTACATCCATGGTGGCCGACATGTCATTAAATCAAGAATCTGAACCTGCTGTAAGTGACTTGAACCCACTTGCTGACAAATCCGACACCACAAATGGAATTACCAATGATGTTGAAAAGTTAACTAAAAAGAGAGTAAGGAAATACCGTGTAGATATTCTGCGGTGTGAAAGTTTGGCTAATCTTCCATCAACAACCCTCGAGAGTTTGTTTAAACGTGACTATGATATTATTGTATCAATGGTGCCCCTTCCCGTTTCTTCTTTTCTACCAGGCCCCAGAGGCCCTGTTCATTTCGGCCCGCCTTCACATTCCTCTATGTCACCATGGATGAACTTAGTTTTATATACGGCTGTCGGTAGTGGGCCTGTTTCAGTCGTATTAATGAAAGGTCAGTGTTTAAGATTGCTTCCTGCACCATTGGCGGGTTGTGAGAAAGCCCTTGTATGGTCATGGGACGGGTCAACGGTTGCTGGTTTAGGATCCAAGTTTCAAGGGAATTTAGTCAAAGGGAATATTCTCTTACATTGTTTAAATTCCCTCCTTAAACACACAGCCATTTTAGTACAACCATTTAGCAAGTCTGACCTTACTGAGTCTGGAAAAATGAACACCATTGATATTCCTTTGCCGTTAAAGAACTCTGATGGTTCGTTTGCAGGTATAGAGAAGGAATTAGGGTTAGGATTAGAGTTAACAACTGATGAAATTTCGAAACTTAACACATTATTGTGTAAGTTGGCGAATAAATTACCGTTATGGACTGTTGGTTATATTCGTTTGTTGAAGCTTTTTAAAGAAGGAAAGAAAAATGTGTTTGCACCTGATAATGATGATGATAATGTGAACTATGAATGGGTTCCATTATGTGTGGAGTTCGGGATTCCGTTATTTAGTCCTAAATTATGCAACTATATATGTCAAAGAGTGGTTTCCTCGCAATTACTCCAAACAGATTCATTTAGCGAGAACCGTGATGCAATGCAACAACTGAGACAAAACTTACATGAAATCTGTTATGAATATCAACCAACTGGTTCAAGTGCGAGGATGCTTTACCAAAAAGACCAGCATCAACCAAGAAGTCAAAAGGGTCAACTAATGACTTATGCAAGTCAAAGATGGAGTCCTCTTACAGAACCCTCTTCTCCGATTTCTGGGACAAGTGACTTTCATAGATTGAAACTTGCCAACAGGCAACGTTGTCATACAGAGGTTCTCAGCTTTGATGGAAACATTTTAAGGTATGTTGTAGTAATTCATATTGTTACTCCTTTTCCAAAACTATTGAAAAGCACTATGATGATATTGAATGAACCCTGCACAGATCATATGCTTTGACTCCTTATGAAGATGACACCATATTGAATGAAACGAGTGGCAAGACGGAATCTGATGATGTCAAGGACAGTGGAGAAACTGTGCTGCCAGGTGTCAACCTTTTATTTGATGGATCCCAGTTGCGTCCATTTGACATAGGTGCTTGCCTTCAGGCCCGCCAACCTGCATCTTTAGTTGCAGAGGCTTCGGCAATCTCTGCTACATCTTCTGCAACTAAATAGGACGACCCCCACATTTAGGGCCGAATTGTGTATAGAAGAGTTTCTTTTTGCTGGTGAGGGAGGAAATTATCTTATTGCCCGGTTTGTATCAAGTGAATGAAGACATTAGGCACACAGCGCGCTGTTTTTTTACCAAGTTAAGAGTCCCTAAATCCAGAGTACAGCCTATACTGCAAAAGGTACTATTCAAAATACTGTTGTTAACTTGTAGGTTCTGTTTACACATACTTGAAGTGTGATGATATCTATACGACCCCGTAATTGTATTTGCTTTTTACATAATCTAAGGGGAATATGAAAGGATTTGTTTGTGAGAACTCGGATTAACTTGGGGTCTATTTTGATTTTCTTTTGGTGTAAGGCCGAACGATCGACAATGATTGGTCTAGCTTCTGACCCATCTTTCATGTTTTGTGTGTCATTACTATGTCAAAGAACTCGCTTGAGGCGATGAAGAACGTTTTTGGTCAATTCATTTATTGTTAGAAATGTGGTAGATTGACCATTTAATATATTAGATTATTGTACTTTCTTTTGTTACAAATGTGTATTGTAATGTTTTTGTGTGTAAAAACCGGCTGACAGCCCGAACCTTCATTGATATTACATGTTAAAGAAAGGTCTATAGAATTTATATGCATTGGTGCATGACACCCTCTCCCCATTGCAATGCAACTTCCAACCTATTTGGACGTAAATCGTGTTGGATTGACACTTTGAATTGTTAAAGTTGAGCATGATGTGTATATTTATCGCGTCAAAAGCATTCAACATTATTTGAATACACCAAACAAGTCAACTTGAATACCACTTTTGGATACACCTAATTATTCTAGCGTTGTGTTCTAATTATTCTAGTGTTGTGTTTGTATCGTTAGGAATTATTAATATTAGGTCTCATTGTTTTATACCACTAGTGAAAAATAAGTCACCAAAACAATTTAGGTTTGTAGTAGGTATATGAGCTCCTGATATCACTCTTATTAATGTAAATACTCTGTAATTAAAGTATTTATATGATATTCTCGAAATCTTAAGTGAATAATTAACAAAAAATAGTGTGTTTTCTATTCTGGAATTGTGTACAAGAAATTGATTGAAATGGAGATTTCGCATAAAAACCTTTAATAAAAAGGGTAAAGGTTTTGGACATAATAAAAGAGAAAGATCGAGTCAAAATCACGAGAAAATGGTGTAAAAAATTCGGAAGCAAAACTCGTTTTCTGGAATGCTTTATCTAGAAAACATTTTGAAAGAGTTTTTATGTGTGACAAAACATGTGGTATATGAAAAACACTGGTAACTACTCATAATGGAAACAAATAAATCGAAGACTACAAGATTGAATTGCTTATATCAGAATATGAAACAATCTATCACGATTGAGAATGAGAAGATTAATGTTTTGCCAAATTTCATTACACTATCTTTAGTCTTAAATCTCTTAGAACTACTTGTAAAAACAAAAAGTATGTGAAGTTTTCGTAGGCACTACCAACAAAGTGGAGTACCAAGATAACCCCATTGAAGAATCAATAGACTTGAGTGGTTTACCATTGAATGAACTCTTGGAAACTTGAAGGTTCGTTAACTTACTATGGAAAGGGATGAGTGACTAGCAGAATCAAAGAAAAAGGAAATCAAATGCATTGCACTACAAATCAGATTCATAAAGAAATCATCGAGTGAAGACGAAGAGGACTTACGATAGATACATGGTTGGCCTTCCTTGATCATTGAGTCGTTGACTCACCGTCCAACTCCTTTCAGTTTTGGGAAATAAACCAACATTTTAGACGCAATACAAGCTCTTTTTCCCAACACAAAGAAAGAAGTAATCAAGTTATTTAGGACTCAAAAACCCAAAGTTGGCTCGACTTTTGTAGCAAGAAATTTCAAGATACTTTTCTCTAACGCCAAGAACCATTAAGTTAACTGATAAAGCTCGCTACAACTATCCACTTGTTAAGGTTGTATCAAGATAGCTAAAAGTTAGATAATACTAATCAGGCCCATAAAACACTAGGGCTGTATTTTGTTGAAAGGAATGAAATGTAATTGAAAAATTAGTAGAATTTTCAAATAAATCATGTTTGTGTGAGTAATGCAATGTAAAACCCAATGGAATGCTTCACCTCAAATTTCTTTGGTTGTGGGATTTCAAATTCCCTCTCTAGGTGAAAGAATTTTGAAATCTCACAACCAAAGGAATTTGAGGTGAAACATTCTCTTGGGTTTACTTTTAATTGCTCACTCAAACACAATTTAAAAATTATATTAGTTTCTTATTTCTATTCCATTCCTTCCAACCAAAAGCAGCCTAGATACCATCCAAGTGAATTGAAAATTTCTACTATACATATCGGTGTGCTTGAAAAACGAGGTTCTATTCAGATAATGGATTTTTGATGGTGGATGCCAAAAGTACATGATTAGGAGAAAGGATTTGTTTACATTCTACAAGAAATATGAAGATAGTCATATTATACTAGAAAGCAACCTAAGAGGAAAAACTCTTCTTGAAGATATAACACTTACTGATGTAATATATATTTATATTTTATCATTTAACTTGATTTTTTCATGATAATTATGTGTTACAGACCTAACTGTAACCTTGATGGTGGAATACCAGCTAAACGCCTTATTAAAATGGATAATATGCCTGTTGACGGCATTGACAGTTTTCTCATGTAAGATGATCGATCTGGTCATCAAGTATTGTTGTACTAGATCAAGCACAACATCTAGCCCTTTATCCCAACATCTAACACCATACGGGAGACCAAATTCTCATTATTGTATACTTACATTTTTACAAATTGTTATAATGAAAAATGTTGGTAGAGCATTAAAATGTCCTCAAGCATGAAAAACTCCCCATGAATCGATGAATGATAAGTGGTCTGTCGGTAATCAAAGAGCACGAAAAAATATGAAGTAGAAGATCAATAAACATAAACCAGAATTCTTGATTATGCAGTTTTTGTTTAACCATTGCAACAAATGATCGACCCATAGGATTATTTACAATACAAACTAGTGTCTTCAATCGATGTGTCGATTAGAAGAGAACCGATTTATACCTAATGACACTTTGACCCCCTTAAGTATTTACAATATAACTTTGACCTATAAACATTCTTTATGCTAATGATACTAAAAACCTTGACCTAATTATATTAATTTAACTTTTAATACTTCCCCTTAAACTAAAACAAGTTTAAGAAAGGTCTGCAACATCTTCAATATCCATCTTATTTTCACAACTACGTAGGTTCGTCATCCTCTTGTCGGATCAAATTTGCCTCCTCCCTTTTCTCCCATTGTGGGCATTCGTGCTTGAAATTCCAAGTTAATTACACTTGAAACATCTTACATGATCTTTGTTATGATGGACTTGATTTTCCAGTTCATCTCTATGTTTTCTTGTTTCCGCCTCCTTAACCACGTCGTTTATTGTTGATTTGAATTTTCATGATTGAAACGTTCGCATCTATTCTCCTTAACTTTCTCATTTCCTTCTTTAATGAATAGAAGTTTATCATGATTTTCATCCTCTTTTATTTTCTTCTTGGTGCATTCCTCAAAAGCCTTCAATTGTCCCAAAGGCTTCTTGTAATGGCATTGTACCAAGTTCAACAAATTGCTTGATCACGGCAGCAATCTGAATGAAGTATTCTGGTTCAAACCAGTCTCTTGTCATTTATGATACTCTCAAGATTGCTTGCTTGTGATACAGTCTCGCTAATCCTCCGAGCATAGACATGAAGTGATTCTTTAACACCCATTTAAGAGGTTCAAAAGCTGAATTGGTTGTTTGTCACCAAACCTTTTAATCTATCAACTCCTACATGACGAACCTTTAACGCGTCCTAAATTTTATGGCCATAAAAATCAAGGATCTTTACGATCCAAATGATGTAATTTTAGGAGTTTAACATCGGGCATTGAAACTCATTGATGTAACTCTATTTATTGAAGTTACAACTTCTTTGTCTTTGGACTTAACCCTTTTTTGAGTATTCTTTTCCCCGATCTAAATAGGTTGACTTCTATTGGTTTTGGATGGAGTTTGATTTCAACGATACTAGTATCGGATGAAACTGATATCAACCTTTAATTATGCTTAAATTAATATCAATTCTATAGTTTTGGATACAATTAATAAAGCTTTATTACAAGAATAGTGCACGGGTCTTTCAAAACCAATGGTTTTAGCAGGTCCACAACCAATAATATAAAAGAAATAAAACAAACAAGTAAAATTCGAATAGAGAGTAAAAGTGTACCTGCTCCATAATGGATCCTTGTCACTTAGTTTGTGGTTATGGCATAACAAAGTTTGAATTCATTCCTAGATTTACGAAATAAAATTTGGTTAGGCTCAAAATCTCTAGAGATATAACTTCTTCAAACATGTAAAGTATGATAATGTGTATTTATAGAGAGTATGTAGTAAAGATAACTGATCTACTTGTATCATGAAGCTACTTAATTTTGTATGATTAAAAGATTTTAAAGATTAAGAAACAACATAATTCGAACATTTTGCGGAAAAAAATCCCACAAATAAAAACATTGAACAATATTCTCATGGGCTAGACTCATATCATTAATAAAAAATTAAACTTTATATAATATGGATTAAAAATTTGGGCAACTATAATTAACCCAGGTGCAAAAGGCTGATTAAGTTGAAAACGTTGTCATAGCCTAGAAAAAATCTAAAATAATAACCGAATGGAATTAAAGAAACAACCTGATTAACTCTTATCTTTTTAGTTGGAATAATCCTACGACTTTTACAAAACAGAGTTTCGATACCCTTAGATATGATATCTTCAAACCAATAGGATTAAGTTGAGAAACAGGTGCACATACTGTTAATACCAACAACTTGTTTCTACGTCCACCTTCAACAATCATTTGATACATTCTTCATAATAGGAGTCACAGTTGAGCTTTTAGACTAAGAGAGGATTATATCAAAATTGATTCGAGGTTAGAAACTAGACCAACCACTACTGTTTGATGAGAATGAACCTACCAATAAAGCATACAACCAAATTCGATAACTATAAAAGAATATCCTTAATATAATGAAGACCTACACGGGAAATTGCAAAAGATTATACTTAGAAAAGAAAATTTATTGTATGAAAGTTTTAATTAACCGCCGAAGATAAGATGAAATGACGTGTAAAGAATGTTCCTGAAAGAATTGTAAATATCATTTGATCATAATTCTGAAAAGATACTATGAACACTATATATAAACAACAATCAATCGAAAATTCGTGATCTTGAGTGATAGATTGACGAAAATCATGTTGTTCATAACAAACACAATATCCACTCCACCTAAGGTTTTCAATAAGATGATGATTTACCGGAGCAATACATGAGCCATGCTACAAAATGTTGTAGATTACTGACGATTAAAATTCTTTTTTTTTTGTATATATTTAATAATACAAAATATAAAATTTACATCCTTTTGAGAATACAATAATACATTGATGATAAATTGTGTATTGAATTCACTAACATGTCACTATATGAGGGTTCATTGTAAATGTTAGGAGTAGTTTATAGAAACATATTCAAGTAAACAAATGTAAAATTTTATATCTATGTAACATCAATAATCAATAATCAATAATAATAATAATAATAATAATAATAATAATATTATTATTATTATTATTATTATTATTATTATTATTATTATTATTATTATTTTATATAAAAAAGCAAGATGACAACAAAAAGATAACCGAAAAAGAAACGATAAACAAGTATGAGTCACAAACGTCACGTGGCAGACATAAAATAAAAGTCGTCCCGCTTCTATGCCGTTCTCGTAACTCTGAAACCTCTCCTCTCGGATCACTCACAATCTTCAAATTCAAGAAAACTCATATTATTAGGTGGAGTCGCTGTGTGTTTTCTCTAGATGCTTAACTTCAATTGCTGTTTTTCAAGACCTACATCATCATGAATATGATTCTCAACGCAACGGATTCATCCTTTTGTGATTCATCATCAAAGTTCAGTAATGGCCGTCATTCTATCCCCCGTTCTGCATTTCGCGCCACATCTGCCATGGGGTAACGCATCAGTTCCATCGTTTTTATGCTTTTTTGTTTCTGATTTCTTTGTTTTTTATAGTAGTTTTAGGCTTTGTAAGTGGAAATGCCTGATTGATTGGGGAGAATTTGAGGTTTAATCGCATTCGGAATTCGTATCGAGGCTTTGTTCGTTGTGAATTGAGTTTGTGATGCTTAGTGGTTATGTGTCCTGATAGTTTCTGATATGCTATCTGATGAGGAAGGCATTGTATGTAGCTCACATGTTTCTCAGAAAGTTCAGTTTGAAGTTTGGTTGATTTTAAAATTATGAAGCGTTGTTTAATCTGAAAGTGTTTTATGTAGCTCAGAAGGTTGTATTAATCATGGTATGCTCAGTTTAAATTTTGAAATGATTTGAATATAGGTCACAATCAAATTCGTCTACTGGTATATAGTGATTTTTCCCATTCTTATTGGATTTGTTTGATGTTTAGTTAGGGTTATATTGTTTGATGAGAATGCATTATAACTAGCTTGTTATAATAGTTTTAAGCCCTAAATTAGAATTGAATGAACTTCCGAGAAGGAAAATTAATAATATACCAACTGAATTCGCATCTTAGCTTTTTCTTGCGCCATACACTGATTTTTATTCTAATTTCTTTTGTTAGTTACTCATTCAATCAATTGAGTTACTTTTCTCATTCTTTTTATTAAGTGCATCATTTTAGTGGCCTATTCGGTTATAATTCTAGCTTAGGATCTATGGGTGGTTGAGTTTGGTTTATTTTCTTACAATATTGTCTTTACAAACAGAGTAAATTGGAGTAGAAATGCATCAAGTAAAACTTTTGTGAGTTCGTTTTCTGGTAAGGTATTCCTTCTATTCAATCTCCCTTCATTAATAGATTTGTTTTATTTGTTTATTACCACTAAAAACATGACTAAGCTCTTGGCTCAGGTTAAAGGATCTGAACACATTAGCAATAGGTCTGCTTATGTATTTAGTCAGCATGCAGAAGAGGTTATGATTGAGGTACTTGTCATTAGGTTTACATGTATAATTATATATCTTAGATTCTAGATTATCCATTGTTAAATGTATATCAGGATGAAGTTGTGGTAATGTCCGAAACTGCTCCATCATTGAAAAGCATTCCAGGCCTACCAAATCCTATTGGAGTCTCAGAAACCGATAATGGAATCAATTTTGCTCTATTTTCACAGCATGCAACTTCAGTTACACTTTGTTTATCACTTTTAGATAGGTGAGAGTGTAGCTCAGATTGTTTGTAAAAATTAAAAAAATTCTTTTCTTATAATTAATACATTCAAACATAGCAGAAGGCAAAAGTTATCAGTAAAAGGTAATTTGATGCGGAATTATTGATATTTATCTTTAGGGAAGCTGATTCATCTTCAAATGATGGAATGATCGAACTAAAATTGGACCCATGTTCAAACAAAACTGGAGATATATGGCACATATGTGTTCAGGTAATTGCATTTTTATTTTAAAATAATATTTGTGCTAAGAACATCAATTAATTTACAAAATGAGAACAACTAATTGTAGGAACTACCACGAAGCAATGTTATTTATGGTTACAAAATTGATGGTCCTCAAGATTGGCATCAAGGGCATCGATTTGACAACAGTGTTGTTCTTATAGATCCTTATGCAAAATTAATAGAAGGTCGCCGGGTTTTTGGTGATTCGACAGATAGGTTTTGTAAACTATATGGTACTTATGATTTTAGCAGCTTGCCATTTGATTGGGGAGACAACTACACACAACCGAACATACCAGAGGTAAAAAACATTTTTCTAGGTCTTTCGGCATATCATAGCAAGTTACTATGCATCAATTCCTAATTCTAGTTGCCAATTCTGAAAATTCTCTAAAATAGCAACAAACTTCCATTTTTTTTGCAAATATATAAACAGTTCCTGGTAAACAGTGTAACAATTATGTTTTTCTGTTTTTTTTCTTTTTCTGTGTTTTTTTCCCTAATTTTATAAACATTTTAAAACTCATTTAAGTCAAAAGTCTTAGCCGACATACATATTATTATAAATTAATATTGGATTTGATTTGAATTATTCTTGTAACTAGATATGCATGATCTCTTGTGATTGTTTCATGATTTGATTTCCTAGTTTAGTGGAGAGTTAGTTATTGTATTCTCTCTATATAAAGGGCTTTGATTTATGAATGAAGGATGGGAAATTCTAAACCATAAACACTTTTATGGTATCAGGGATTCGGTTCTGATTTCTACCCTATCTTCTTTTCACTATTCAGTTTCCCTTTGGCCTTGGCCACACCATGACCAAACCCGACGAGACTCCATCCCCACCCTCACCACCAACAACACCAAAACCACCCACCATCTTACACCCCGCTTACTCTGTCACCAATATACAATCCAAAATTTGCACCCTCGATGGCACCTCGGTCACGTACTCCTCCTGGGTGAAGCTGTTCAAAGTTTCACTCAATCGCGTATCGAGTTGTTGATCACATCGATGATACACCACCTCCGGATCCTAAGGATCCCGCATAGTCGGCCTGGAAAGAGGTGGATGCCTTGGTCTCACAGTGGATCTATAGCACCGTCTCGGATGATCTACTGACCCGCATCCTCGACACTAAGGCTTCTGCTCGGTCGACATGGTTAAAACTTGAGAAGATCTTTCTCAGCAATAAACAAGCAAAGCTGCAGCCCTCGAGACCAAGTTTGTGAACCTCACACTCGCGGCTTGCAGCTCTGTCGACGACTACTGCAAACAACTTAAAGATCTTGCCAATCAACTGACCGATGTCGACCAACCTGTCTCGGAATCACGCCTCGTGCTTCAGCTTGTTCGCGGTCTCTCCGCAGAATTCAACACCACCGCCTACCTAATCAACTCTCAGAAGGCCGACTGGGATTTGGCTTGCGCAATGCTCACTAATAAAGTTCTCTGACAAGAGGCCCGCCAACAGCAAACTTCATCTGTTCTGGTTGCCCCACCATACCACCGTTTTCACACAATCACACCCCTCAACAAACACCTCCAACCCCACCTCAGCCTCCGACACCAACACGGCACAACCGCACGACTCTCCTCAGTCCCCCTATCAGGGACGGGGCTGCGATCGCTACACCCAACCCTTCCGAGGCAGAAGCGGCCGAGGCCGTGGTTATCGGGGGGCCCACCCAGGGTCTTCATGGGCCTTCCAAAACCAACAATCCTACCCACAATGGGCTTGGTGGAACACACTACCTTTCCCATATCCGAACCAAACAAACTGGCGGCCCAATCATCCACCCAACATCCTTGCGGCCCACTGCACTGCTAACACAGGCCCACCTTTTTTTGGATCATCACCCGAGTATGATGCATTGAGCCCATCGAATCTCAGCCAAACTTTCAGCACCATGCAATTAAACTATACAGACCTGAACCTCATTAAGGATACGAGAGCCGAGCGCCATGTCACTGACAGCAAAGGTATGATTAAAAACCATGACTTGTTTCCTGTAAATACTAAACTATTAGTCGGCAACAACAATTATATACCAATCGAGGGTTCGGGCACCGGCTACCTTCTATTCAAAACCGTACTTATATCCTCCCTTATATACTTTATGGCCCACACAATATTAAAAACTTGGTGTCCGTCCGTCGTTTTACACGTGATAATAATGTATCTTTGGAAGTTGACCCATTTGGTTTTTCTTTGAGGGACCTCAAAACTGGACGACTCCTTTCCCGCCGTAACAGTACGGGTGATCTTTATCCAGTCTCACCGCCCATCCTACCGCTACAAGCTTGCTCTGTTACCTCTCCAACTTCACCATGGCATGAACGCCTTGGCCACCCCGGCACACAAGTTTTGATGTTTTAACTAGCTATTTTGGTTTATCTTGTAATTCAAATAAACGTTCTTCTTTTTGCAATACATGTCATTTATCTAATAGCAAACGTTTACCTTTCTATGAATCCAATTCTTTTACGTTTTCATCATTTGACATTGTACATTGTGACTTGTGGACATCCCCCATATTAAGCCAAACCGGATATAAATATTAAATGGTTTTAATTGACAATTTCTCCAACTTTGTCTGGGTCTACCCCCTTAAATACAAATCTGAGACCTTCACTACATTTACCAAATTTCACCGTCTCATAGCCACCCAATTTAACCGACATATCAAAACCTTTTAATGTGACTTAGGGGGAGAATTCGATAACCATGCTTTTAAAAACTTTGCAACCCAACATGGCCTCGTGTTCCGTTTCTCTTGCCCACAATCTTCCCCTCAAAACGGCCACCCGAGCGTATGATACGTTGTCTTAACGACATTGTTTGCTCCCTCCTGATCCACGCCTGATTACCACGACCCTTTTGGGTCGAAGCCCTCCACACGGCCACCCATCTCCACAACATTCTCCCTACTAAACGCCTCAACTTCTTTACCCCTACCTTTGCCTTATACCTTCGCCACCCCACTGATGACCACTTGCGAGTTTTCGGGTGCACATGTTACCCGAACACATCGGCCACCCAACCCCATAAACTCCACCCAAGATCCATCCGCTGCATCTTCTTAGGGTATCCCCCTGATTTTTGGGGGTGCCGGTTCTTTGACCCCAACACCTGGCGGGTCATCATCTCTCGACACGTTACCTTTGATGAACACTCTTTCCCGTACAACAACACCACCCCACCTGCCTCCTACTCCTTCCTTGACTACACCATTCCACCGGGGTTCACCTTCTCCAACCCCTCCTGCCCCACCGCCCCAACCAAAACCCCCGGTTACCGTTACCTACTCCCGCCACCCAAAACATTCTCACACCAACCAACCAACTACCCCCTCCCCTTCTTCACCCCAACCGCCACCCACGGCTGCCCCACCACCACCTATATCACGGCCGATACAATCCACCAACACCCATCCCATGACCACCCGATCCAAGACACATACCACCCTCCTATCCACATCCTTTTCCCCCGTTCCCAAATCCTATGCCAAAGCCTTTGCAGCCTACATGGCTACATGCATATTATTATAAATTAATATTGGATTTGATTTGAATTATTCTTGTAACTAGATATGCATGATCTCTTATGATTGTTTCATGATTTGATTTCCTAGTTTAGTGGAGAGTTAGTTATTGTATTCTCCCTATTTAAAGGACTTTGATTTATGAATGAAGGATGAGGAATTCTAAACCATAAACGCTTTTAGTACTTATGCTTTTACTATAAGATTTAAAAGATTCTACAAAAACCCAATAAAAGAAAAGGGTAAAATGTTGCTAAATTTTTGACATAAGTAAAAGTTCACTGCTATTTAAGAGCCTTTTACTATCTGGTTGCCAAAATTAGTAGTTGATGCATTTTATCTTGTTATTTGCAAAAGGTCTATTATTTATCTGCCATTTTGTTTTTACATTTGTATGTTCATAACATTAATTTATGTTCTATCCTTGTTACAATTGTTGATGTTGCAGAAGGATCTTGTGATTTATGAAATGAATGTCCGGGCCTTTACAGCTGATAAATCCAGTGGATTAGAGGAAAATATACGTGGCAGCTACCGTGGTGTAATTGATAAGGTAGTTTTACAATTCTTTAAGTTAACCTTTTAAACTTTATCATAAGTTAACTTGATATTTTTCACATTATTCTTCTGATATTTTCATTGATGTGAAGATACCACATCTTTTGGAGCTTGGGGTCAATGCAGTGGAATTGCTTCCTGTGTTTGAGTTTGATGAATTTGAATTCCAAAGGCGCTCGAATCCTAGAGATCATATGGTAAAATGAATAATGCTTTATTTTCTTGAGGACTTATTGCACAAAAAAAGGAGGAAAGTTTTTATTTTAGTCCTGAAAAAACCTTCAAAGTTTCAAATTTTATTACAAGGTAATAAAGTTTTCGAGCATTTTTAATTCAAATTAACCTGATCCAGTCATTAGAATGACATGGCAGCTGAAATCTTGGTTACTTTACCATGTTGACTTTTTTATGACATGGCATCTAGAAACCATTAAATTTGAAGATTACTCCAGAACAAAGCTTTTTGAACTTTGATAAGTAGGTTAACGAGAATAGAATATTGACCGAGATTGGTTAACTTTTTTATTCCATTTACCCTTTTCTTGGTATTTCACATCTTGCTAATTGATTTTGTACCTAAAATTTGGAAAATTGATTTGATATTGTACCTGAAAATTTGAATTTCAATTATGTAGATCAACACATGGGGCTATTCAACAATAAATTTCTTTGCCCCAATGACTCGTTATGCCAGTGCTGGTGGAGGACCAATTGTTGCTTCGCAGGAGTTCAAAGAAATGGTTAAAGCTTTGCACCTTGCAGGAATTGAGGTATTACATTTCTATTTTGTGAAATTTGATCATGTAATAAGTTACGTCGCTAACAAATTCAGTTCTTTTGTATGAAAAATGTGGTAATAATTAAACACTACAGGTCATCTTGGATGTTGTTTACAACCATACTAATGAGGCTGATGATAAAAATCCATATACCACATCATTCAGAGGCATAGACAACAAGGTAGGCAACTTAATCGTTTATGATATTAAGATTGCTAATCTATCTTTAGTGACAACCTAATTTTTTAGTTTGTAATATCTAATTCAAAACAAAAGTTATGTGGTATTGATGTTTTGGTTCTTTTTATTTATAGATATATTACATGGTTGATGGTGATGGCCAATTACTGAACTTCTCAGGCTGTGGTAATTTCACCTCCACCACATTATTCTTGAGTTCGAAGTTCTGTTCAGTTTTATATTACTTGCTGCTAAAAATTGTCTGTTAATTTTCTTAACGAGCAGCAAGTGCAATCAAAATTTATTCTTCCAAGTGCAATATATCTACTGTATAACCTAACAAATTCACAATATTTCAAACTATTACCTAATAGTCATTTATTTTCATAATGGTGGGCAGGTAACACATTGAACTGTAACCAACCTGTTGTCATGGAACTCATACTTGACAGCCTAAGGCACTGGTACAGTTTCTGTTCTTTTAATTACTTGCCGCTTCCTGTGTACTATATGTAAGATGGTAAAAGACTGAATTGAATATTATTGATAGGTTTGGTTACAATATATAGAGAATATAATGCAAACCCTAAAACCTAACTGGGCCCGTGGGCTCATACTAGTAACCCTAATAATATTGTCTAATACTCCCCCACAGTCGTAGCGGAAGTAACTTGACGCTAGGACTGGGAAACAACAAAAAAACATAAAACAATAATAAGATAAACATGGTTTGATCGACTTGACTATCCAAACTATTGCTAACAAACAATATTGTGCTTGATGTTGTCATCCATATTTTGGTTGATTGTGCAATCCATTATTTGTTTCATACTTCATGGTTTTTGATTCTTGGAATAAAAGGTTGAGACCTGGCGACCGTAGTCAATGGTGATATCTCAAGGCTAGCAAGCGGCACTCTCTTGGATCCATAGATCAAGAGATGACATAAGTAGATATAAAAAAGAAAGAAAGCAAGACCGGTGACCGTGGTCAGGTGGCGGTCTCTTGGATCGGTAGATCTAAAAATAATAGAAATATTTAATCAAATCGTAGTTTGAGATCGGCGGCCGTGGACCGTGGTCCTTGATGCGGCTAAAACTCCGATAACAAACCAAATAAAAAGAACAAAGAAAACATGGTGACTGCTGCAAATTAGAAGCCATAATCCAGAAACAAAACCAAGAGAAAGGATGCGAACGAACCAAGAGAATGAATATGAGTAATAGGTTTGAATCCTCAACCGATAACGAAGTTTTATTAAACATAAACTATAAAATAGATAAGAACCGAAACAGAAGACGAAGGTGGAACAGGGCGGCGGCGTTGGCGGCACACCGCCCTGTCTAGGGTTTGAACTCGGTGGTAATGGCTAGGGTTTGTATGTTTTTGTGGTGGTGCACAGAACCCTAAGGCTTTGATACCATGTAAGATGGTAAAAGACTAAATTAAATATTATTGATAGGTTTGGTTACAATATATAGAGAATATAATACAAACCCTAAAACCTAATTGGGTCCGTGTGCTCATACTAGTAACCCTAATAATATTGTCTAATACTATATAAGTTTAGTTTTTTATGAATTTATGTATGCAGTACAATGGTTGTTGATGTAAAATGTTTTAATGAACTAATTAAGGGTCACCGAGTATCATGTGGATGGATTCCGCTTTGACCTGGCGAGTGTTCTTTGTCGGGGAACAGATGGTTCTCCTCTTGATGCTCCCCCACTTATTAGGGTAAGTTAGAAATTCCACTGTCAAAGAGTAAAGCACAATGTTTTACAATTTCATTGATTTCTTATACGTATGCAATGATTTTATTTTATTTTTTAATAAAATGGATCAGGCCATAGCAAAAGATAGTACACTGTCCAGGTGTAAAATTATTGCTGAGCCATGGGATTGTGGAGGCCTATATCTAGTTGGAAAGTTCCCAAACTGGGACAGGTAATAAGACATTTTATATTGGTTTTTTAAGTATAATTTTAACTATGTAACTTCAGCTTATCACCCTGTTGTCAATAGCGGCTATAGCGACCGTTATAGCGCGCTATGTAGCGTGGCGCCAAGCGGTCGCTATTTGTAAATAGCGACTACATAGCGGGGTTTTTTTTAATAAATTTTATTTATTTTTTATTTGGTAAATATGAGATTTAGATGATTAGTAATGAAGTATTTTAGCTATTTTGGGGTCTTTGCTTAGATTTCCTACTACTTTATTACTAAACATGCTTATCTATTGAATGTAAAACAATCTTACATATTATTCTATTTAATCGCTAAACACGAAATAGTGGTCGCTATTTACCGTTATTCGCTACATAGCATATAGGTGACTTGTCGCTATTTACCGCTATTCGCTATTGACAACTATGGCTTATCAGGAAAACAAGTT